>CAJHZI010000414.1:1637500-1722500 GCA_905160935.1 Enchytraeus crypticus | reverse complement strand
TGTTGCATCGAAGAGACACAACCCTAATTTTATATCTTTCGACTAAGGAGGGAAGAACTAGCTGCTTTCCAGCCAGAGTTTGTAACCGAAAACCGCTGCTTGGTATTTTAATAGTCCAATGCCACATTGCCATAACAATAATAACAACAACAATTAGACTGCTACAGTCATCAATGACAACATCGAGCACTATTGAGACAAAATCAAGCCGGCGAGCAAAAAGAAGGTCCAAAAACGGTGCAAATTCCAAAATCCAGATAATCAGTCCAAAGTAAAGGGAATTAAAGAAAAGAAGGTTTAGGCGCAGGTCGCTGCTCATGGACACTGGATGGAAAAGAGAGATGGAAAAGATAAGTCTTCAAATGCCTATGGAACTGCTAGTTATAATTTCCACAATGCATACAAGTTCACAAAGCCGTTAATAGTTTTGTTTAAAATAATAGGCTGCTTCCCTCTCCCTCTCTACCTGATCGAAAATCTGAATCATTCCCCCTTTGTTGTGAGTAACTTCTGACAGAATTGGGCGATTTAAGTGTTCTAGAATACTGACTGTCGTTTCTATACTCATTCCGTCGTCCATCGGTTCGCGGGCCCCACGATTTATCTCTTCGCGGGCCCCGTGGCGGTTCACTGCTCGGGCCCAACGACTGATCTCCAGAAATCCTGCTATCCTCTGTCCGTAAATCCCTGGACAATCGCTCTCTAAGTAACAAATCCCTCTCTTCATCAAGTTCTTTATCAAGCCGCCTCCGCTCGTACACCTTCCCCTCGTCATCGGCGGCGTTGTCAGCTATCTCCATCAGCTTCTTGTAAAGTTGGAAGGTATCCTTGGCAGTCAAGCGCCCTCGAGTTCCTCTGTTCCTCAGAGCTGTCTCGAGCATCTCCAGTCGATCAATACTAGCTGTCATGTCCACCTCTATGACCCTCGTCACCACCACTGCTGACTTCCGGAACATATCCGCAGTGCCCGTGATTGGAACGATCCTTTCGCATCGGACCTTCACCGTCAGTTCAGCGATGGATTCATCGCCTTTTAGGGCGAGATCGACCTGTTCTGAGACGATATCGACGTTAACTAGCGACGGATCTACTGCTTCACCCTGGTCTGTGAGGGAGGTGGGCGGGCCGATCAGCTGTTCCTCCTCGCGTTCTACGTTGACTGTCTGACGAACTGACGGCGTGGAGATGTTGGAATTCTGCCAAGTCACGTGACGATTCCTCGGTCTCGCTGGCAGGCGAGTTTTCTCTGCAACAATGAGACGTTAAATAAGAAAAGCTGCAGAAAGTAAAGGCTGTTATAGATTGTTAAAGATTGCTATAATCGTTATATGCATTGTTTGCTTTAGACTGAATAATAACCAAGATTCCCTCGGTTCCACATAATTTTTAAGCATATAAATGCTTAAACAAACTAATTTCACAGCAAAGGCGTCACCTCGCCGAATACGAAAATCGTAAAAGAAGAACAGGAACAAGTAAACTAGTAGCAGTCCCTCTCAACGCTTATCGGGATCTACATGCAAGATATGTAGACGTTCAGTACTGGATTGACCTTGAACTTTGTGAGCAAAGAATGGGTGCCGGTAAAATATGTTAGGAATGACAATTATGTGATAATTATGTGATAATTATGTGATAATTATGTGATAATTATGTGATAATTATGTGATTCAATGATGAATACAGGAGCTAAGTTACAGTAGCTGACTTCGACTTAATGCTCAGCTACAATGCTATTGCTATAATGCTTTAGCAACAACTATATGCTATAGAACAATCTACTGCAGCTTACCTACACGACGATCAGATCTAGTCCCACCAAAACCTGTAACAATGATGTGCAATGAAGTGCAAGAGTCAGCTATTTGTCAATACGTTTTAACTTTCTAATATTCTAGGATTTAAATTTTAAAGCCATTTGCTTCATTTCTCAATAATATAAGGAAAGAGACAACATGATGAGAAACTGACGTTAAACGACGTGGCTTTGGCTTTAGTTTTAATCAGCAGAAAAGTATGATACGCATTTTACTGTTATATTGGCAGATTAAGTAATACATACTATATAATTTATGTAAACGAGTGCAGAGTTAATGAACTTATCGCAGGACATTAAACAATATTAGACAAGTTCTCAGACTCTTAATAAACAGACGAAACTGGAAAATCTACGCTATGGGTTCAGAAAATTATAGAACATTAACTTTGATATTTAAAAGTGTTTCGGATTGGGAATGGTAATCATGCTGATGGAATAATTAATGATGTAAGTATAGTATAACTAATGCATACACAACTGCATATATAATGTATATATCTATAATATAATATAGTCTATATATATAGTATAACTAATGCATACACAACTGCATATATAATGTATATATCTATAATATAATATAGTCTATATATATATATATATATATATATATATATATATATACACACATAATTATACATATTATATATACTATAAGCCTCCTATGTGTAAGTTTATTCATAGGAGGGGATATAGTAAAATTACAAATTTTGTTATCCGAACAGTAGCTATAGAATTGGAGACTTACTCTTGCTCGCTTGCTATTCCAACAAACACCACTCATTTAGTGAAATAGAGTCAGGGTAAAGGATAGGGATAGAGAGAGAGAGAGAGAGAGAGAGAGAGAGAGTGAGTGAAAGAGAGATGGACAGAGAAATAGAGAGAAAATGAGACACAATTATAAGTACAAATATAATCATCTTACTTGCTTCGATAGGAACCTCTCTATCAAATCCATCATCTTCATCGGATGGATTGATCCTCAAAGTTCTCTCAGATTCTCTCTCCTCTCTCCGATCAAAGATGTGCTCACCCGGATCTCTTTCATCTGATTTCCACGCTCCAGTAGACCTCTTCCATCTGTCCTTATCAGACACATCGCTGCTGTCATAAACAGGATTTTCTCTCGACTGAAAGTATCGACCGTGAAACATGTTCGTATTGTCATCAATCACGAATCCATCTGAATCTGATCCGTCCACCACGTCCACGTGCTTCGGACCACCGGTTGTGTCGATGGAATTCTGGATAAGAATGCTGCCTCTGATAACTTTGGGGAAATCATCAGGTCTCGGGTTCAAATCTCGGTCAGGCTGGCGAGATCTGAACTGGACTTCTCCGTGCAGCTGTCTGATTGGAGTGGAATATATCAATCCGTTATCGTCGCCACGTCGTTTAGAGTTTCTGTCGTTTCTATCGTAATTATTTGTTACTCTTAACTTTGTTCCACCGTTACGACTCTCGTTACCTCTGTTACTACTATTAGGGTGGTCAGATGGATAAGTTTGATTTTGGTGAGAGCGCCTGTTGTTGTAGCCACTCTTATTTTGTAGACTTGATATCGAACTTTCGTCACTGTCGCCGTGAAATCTCTGCCTGTTTGAATTGTTGGTAGAATTTCGCGTTCCGCCTGTAGGATTATCATTAAACCGATTTTTGGACTGCATGCCTCGGTGATCGATGTCATCGTAGTCGTTAATTTCCTTCCCTGCTCTTCTATTTTGTACCACATCACGTGAGCGCTCAGAATATTGCTTATTATTGCCTTCTGCCGGCCTGGGTCGGAGCTTCTTAGCAGTATGAGTACTAAATACGTTTTTTGATGCGTCGTGGAGATGTTCTTCTTCTTCTTCAAAATATCTCATACTACTCGTCGTGAATTCATTGTTCCGTGTATCTTTCGGAATCCGGTCCGGCTGGTACCGAACTGTCATGGTATCGTTCAGTTTCATGGAATATCGAGGTTCATCAGTCTTAGATTGACCTTCCCTACCGTCACTACTGGAAATCTTAACAGTTCTCGATTTTTCCGAAGAACTTTGAGAGGCGGAGGAGAGTTTGTGAATACTCTCGGTTCGATGTTGAACTTCCAGATCAAATTCCACCTTATCCTGCTTCTGAATGGCAGCGCCTCCAGCGCGAGGGGTGTTGTCTGTAGCTGTTGACGACGACGATGACGTAACAGATTTAACGATGAAGTTGTCGATATATGCAGGGGAATTAGTGACGTCACGTCTTCCACCTGGAACTCCCGGAATCCGTACGAGCAGACTTCCTGGACTGTCTGTCACGTGACCTATACGGCCATTCAGTGGGAGGGAACCACTTCCGGAATTATTGGATAAAGTATTCTTGGAAGAAAACAGTTGAGGTGAATTATACCTTTGAACATTCTGCATATTGAAGCCATCTACAAACGAATTGTCAGTAGCTGATACTGGTATATTTGTCGACTGGAATGGTCTCTCTTGATCTCCATCATAGTCGTCTGAGTACTGCTGAAAGGTCTGCTGATTACTCTGTAAAGCAGCAGCAGACCTACTGGAAGGTCTACTGAAAGCGTTCAATTTCATTTCTATGTGATACCTGTTTCCTTCTTTGTTGACGTCTTCGAGGGATGGATCTACGGCTGTGATATCCACCCTAGGACTTCCTTGAGTAGCGTGGAGGCTTTGCTGAGATCCATAATCGAGATTTAGTCCTGATCTGGAACCCCTCAGATAATTCTCTCCATTGTGTTCAGGAGAGAAAGCAACATTTCGAGTTGATCTTCCAGCAGTTGGTGTACCGGAATTCTGATTTCTGAACATATTGCTTAGGAAATTCTTACCGATTTTCAGTCGACTTCGTATGGGAGTGATTTGAACAGATCGTATTCCACGTGATTTGGAATTTTTCACTGGAGTGTAATTTCTATCCAGCTCCGGCTCGCTGAAGGCTGCAACATCATTATTCAAACGTACTACATTAAATAAATTATCGTTTGATCCCAAGGTCCGAGTTATAATCTTACCATAAGGAGTAGCTTTACCTGATCTTTGACTTCGCCTGACATTGGTAATTCTTGCCAGTGGTTTATGAAGGATCCTATCGGCACTTCCATAATACAACCGACCACTCACAGAATCCTGAAGATGACCGTATTGGGGATGTACCAATCTCACAGGATGAGGAAAGTCGCTGTTCTCAGAACTTGACACTTCGACGACCACACGTGATCCATTATTGCCCGCATGTCTGGCTTTAGAGCCTGTGGAATGAAATTCCAGATCGTTTTCATTTCCGTGGAAGTTTATATCCACATTGGAAAATTCCGGTTTAATCCCAAACTCGTTCAACCTCTGGTTGTCAGATGAAGGCACTCGACGTTGATGTCGCTTTGACCTTGGTCTATGACGTGACTGACGTAATTGTCTTGACCTTGATCTTGTTTCTGGATTACTTCTCAAGGTTGAAGGAAGGTCAAAGCGTGGAATGGAAATTGAGGACAAAGATGAATCATCGCTAATATATCCAACATTCCTCTGATGTAAAGTTCTTGGTAGCGGCGACTGTCCGATCAAATAGCCTTCAGTAATTTTCGACCTATCCGCAAATATCTGACTATTATCAGAACTATCGACTTCTACAAATATCAAACTCTCTTGTGATAATAAATCCTCCCTATCACCTGGATAACTACGCCTATTATCTGGTTCATGCTGACTTATTGAATCCGAATCAATATTTATATCCTGAACAAGATTACTATCCGAAGAGGCGTCTCGGACGCGGTCTTTTAGCTGAGTTCTGCTATCTATTATGGCATCTCTGTAGCTGTTGTACATCGGCTCAGCTGTAGATGATGATTTAGCCTGTCTGGCGCTCTGAAGCCTATTAGCTGCATTACCGCTCTGCGCTGTAGAACCGACGACCACTGATTTAATCGGCGCTGCTGATTGCAGTCCAGGTGCGCTATAATCAGGTTGATCAACATTCTGCTGTACCTGTTGTTTACCTGTCTGTAGGCCTGCTGTCGGCTGAAGGCCTATGTTCGCTTGCGACGCACTGATTCTATTAGAGTTAGTGGAATGAGATGTTATGAGATCATGAGTGACAGCTGTGGTAGCGTTGTCAACCATCCCTGTCGAGATTGAATTAAGACCGTTAACGTTAGAGGTATTTATAGATGAAACAAGACCGCTGCTGTTGTATCCTCTAATATCGCTTACCGGTGGATGTTTTGAATTGCTGTGTCTATTGTTAGCAATGTTTTCTGCTATACTAGCAGCTTGCAATGATTGTGGTTTAAAATTATCATTTATGTTGGTCACCGATTCTGAATTAACAACTTCATTGCTAGTCCAGCCTATAGGTAAGGGTGGAGGTGGGGGTGGGAGACCCCCTAGGGGCAAATGACCCCCTGGAGGTGGGCGACCCCCCAATTTACCTCCATCTAAATTACTCTGCGTGAAAAATGTGTTTGAATTTGGTTTAAGTTCTCTAGAATTATCAGCCTTATTGTTCATTTCATTATAGTTCGCATCTGGCAATAAATTTATGACAGTTGAGTTTTGTTTGTATTGTATGGACACGTCGCCTCTAAATTCAGGTTCAGTTTGAATGACTTTCTTATTTTCTGTGCTATTATACGAAGCATTTTGTTTGAAGGTTTCCTGGGGAAAAGTATTAGCGGTATTAATTAATGCACTCGGTAGTTCTGAATGTTTTTCAATTAAGCCTGAATTTGCAGAAACCTCAGGATTAATTTTTACTGGTTGAGCAGGATTTCCGGCAGTGACTGCAGCGTATTTTGTAGAATTGCTTCTCTTCTTAAACTTCTTTTCAGATTTTTCTGGAAGATTTCTTCTCTTTCTCAATTGTTCTCTTATTTCCTTCAACAAATCCGACTCCTCCACTTCTTCGTCTTCGCTTGAACTCTCATCATTTTCGTTCTTCCAGTATTTAAATCTGTCTCTGTCGGCTTCGAGTTGTTCTTCTGCAAGTCTTTCGCTCTCTCGTCTCCTCAGAGCAGCCTGATCATCTTTCTGCCTGGCCACGGCTTCGTGGGGTCGTCTTGCCGTCATCTCAGCTGCCCTTCTGCTCACTTCAGCAGCCAACTTCTTATCCAGCAAATAACTGAAACCCTTCTTCTGCAAGCCATCCCTTCTTTCTGGCGAGAAGTTATCGTTTTCATCGATTTCATTTCCTCGTTCAGTGGTTTGGTTTTCTTTTGTTTCCGCAGGAATATCAATGCCCTCTATGAGGAATCGATATTTTCTACCGTCCGGAATATTGGACGATTCATCGGCTTGTTTTCTGCTCTTGCGTTGTGCAGTGGTAAATGGACTATTCGCTGATTTATCTCTGGTTGAGAGAATTGTTTCTAGTTTAGATTTAAATTGAGAATTATGAACGAAAGATTTGTTTGTATCAATATCAGACGCTCGATTATACGATTCTATTTTTAGTTGAGATTCGCTTTTAGACTTTGTATTCAATATTGGATGGGGTTCATGTGTATTTATGCTAGGATTTACGCTGAATTTTCCCGGAGGTTGGGTTGCATTTGTAATCTTAGATTCAGCTGTTGAATTTGAAAACATTTCAGATACATGCCCTGCGTTGTCAGTCAAATCATTCAAATCATTTTGCGATTTGCTTTTTTGATTTTTCATGTTTTGTCTGAACGAAGAAGACAGGAAAGAGTGAGCCTCAACTGCGGTACTGGAATCAATCCACGGAGGTTTAAATCCACTACCCGATGCCTCGGGACTTCGCACTCCAGGACTAACCGGAGTAAATGCTGTAGGAACCATAACCGGACGTGAAGAGGATTGTGTGACCTTAGTGGAACTTTCAGAATATCTTGGGTCTAGTATATTTAACAGTGACGGACGTGAATTCCTCGTCGCTGATGGGATAAGTATATTCTGTAATGCCTGATGATTACTTTCAGTAAAATTGTTATTTACAGTACTTACCACAGTGGTAGATACTCCTTGATTTCTTGATTCATTGGGGACGTTTGTTGAATTTACTGATTTAGTTTCATCAGGAAATGTAAGTCCAGCACTTGCTTTGGGCTTATTGTTGGAATCTGCACTGACGACAGCTGTCTTTGTATTTTTATTTGTTTTTGCACCAGACTGAGTTGACACTGCTACAGTTTTTGTTGCATGTGAGGGGAGTACACCGATCTCTGTCAAAAAATGACTCATCGAATTATCGACAGCTGTTTGTATTTTATCTGGCGTTTTACCTGATGCAGTGGCGAAAGTCGCAGCGTTGCTACCAGGTGCTGATGTGGTCACGGTCGAGTGATCAGAGATCTTAGCCAATGATGTAAAACCGCCCAGCCTATTTTCTTGCACAGGCTCTAATAATTGTCGGTTACTCTCTCGGTTGACTGGAGTCGAATTAGCTATCGATTGACTGCTTCGTAAGTCACCTGTCGGTTTTCTGCTTTCACCATCTGTCGTTGAAAGCAAAGCCGAGGCCACTAGACTACGATTTACTCCTGAACTTCTAGAAGTTATATTTGTTGAGGAGATGTGATCTGTCGTTGTTGGTATAGTCTCATACACAACCTCATCTTCAACCTGGGTGCTCCCCACTACAGAAGTTTTAATTAGATTAGAAGCTGGAATCGAAGGCATGATTGGAGGAGACTTCGAATTGGACTGAGCACTTGTTGATATTGTATTGCTAGTTGTTAGTCTGGAAAGGCTAAATTTACCAGGAGCAGGCTTTGATGTCGTTTTAACGTCGGGTTTAACACCCGTTGATGATATTGGAGATACGTCAGGAGTAGTTTCTCGTGGCGGGGGAGGAGCGGGGCGTTCCTTGGGTGACGTAGCTAACACCGGATGTTCTTTTAAATTATTTGACGTCATATCTCTATCCTTAGTGGAATCTTTGATTCTCTCATTTCTAGCAGCAACCCCCATGGAAGGTTTTCCAATTGATTTATGTAAAGCTCCAGTGCCAATAGCTTCGTTGGATTTAGAATTTGTGGAAGTTTTGGTTGTAGAACTAGCATTGCCGTTCAGATCGGCGAAACTGTAGCTTTTCTTTCCGCTCTCCTCCAAATAACCGACACTATTGTTGTCATTTTCCATGTCAGAGAATCGGCGGTTCTTACTTCTACGTATGTAGTTTGACAGAAAGCCAGATTTGTTCTTTGAATATTTTCCTACACTTTGTGTGTTAGTGTCAGCTTCTGAGCTGGACGTTAGTACAGCGTAGGTGACGTCATTGGATTTAGCTTCAGCAGCTGAACTAGCTGCAATATTTGAATTATTGTTCGTATTAATATTACTTCCGTTTACACTTGTAATTTGATTTGAAGGCGAATGTAAGTTTAACTTTGGAACGCTTACACCAACAACCCTTGAAGATGTGTTCTCTACCTGAGTGAACCCGCTGTTATTCTGTGACACATTCGCTTGTGCCATTGACGAGGCGACAGGAAGAGTGCTCGATGTTGTCATAAGAGCCCTGCCCTTAGGAGGAGGTGCCGGAGCTTTGATTGATTTTATAGAAGGTTTAACAACCTCAGTTGATTGCATTCCAGACTCTTTAGTAACAAATCTCTGAGCCGTTTGGTGTTGTTGTTGTTGCTGTTGTTGTTTATGTTGTTGTTGCTGCTGTTGTTGTTGCGTTGTGGTTGCTTGGGCAAGAGAGACAACTGGAGTGGCTACTGACGGAGGAGGTGGAGCCAATGCTTTCTGAGAACTGGAATAAAATGATGCAGTCGTCATCGTGGAGCCACTGCTAAGAATCCCTGCACCTGACTGCTGACTGATTGACATATTTCCATTAACTTTCGCTGTTAGTTGTGGTAAATTTTTCCCGTTCTCGATGGTTTGAACGTTAGCATCTGAAGTACTTTGCCTGTTTGTTGCTGATGCTGCAGATGTTTCGTTTACAGACCTTTCATCTGATTTAATTAATTGATTCTGACTGGAAGAATGATTTTCCGAGTAGACAGAACTACCGGCTGCAACGACACCAACGGTTTGGTTAGAATCCTCCATTCCGGACTCATACATGGATGAGCGATTATCCCATCTCGTTAGTCCCTCCTCCAACTCATCCTCCATCCCTGTTTCCCAGTCCGTGTCGCCGGCTGCGAATGTGGATACAGAAGAAGAGCGCCGGAGGTCGTACATGTCCATGACAACCTCTTGCTCGGGAGCCATGTCCCATTTAGCATTTGGATCCACCAACATGGATACCCCTCCAATTGAAGAAGCTTGGGATTTATCCGAAATTCTGGATTTATTGGAAAATCTTGAGCCTTGTCGATTCATCATTTTCGTAGTAATTTAAATCGATTAAACTCTGTGTAGTTTAGTAATTGATATTAGATATAAGAATGCAGAACTATAAATAAATCTTCGTGATAAAATTTTAAAAAATCCTTAATCAAATATCACACTAAAGTTTACATAAAATATATACAATTAAAGCATAACTGAAATGTACCTTTTTATCATAGTACAACGCTAAGGCAAAAACCATCTAATATTTTATTTATAAATTAATACATTCCATTAAAATGACCTGTCTAATGAACACTCGATATTAACATCAACTATTTAATGAATATTCTCTAATAATATCAACTATCTAATGAATACTAGCTAGTAATATAAATTATTCAATATACGCTCACTATTAATGTAAACTATCTAATGAACGCGCGCTCTTAATAATAAGCTATCTAATGAATACTCGACATTAATTTAAATTATCTAATGAACACTCGCTATTACATGTAATCATGTAATACACCTATTAGATGAACACTGTTACATGTAATCATGTAATATACCATATTATGTATTAGATGAACACTATTACTTGTAATAATGTAATCCACCTATTAGACGATCACCATTACATGTAAGCATGTAATACACCTAGAAGATGAACACTATTATATGTAATAACGTAATTCACCTATCAGATGAACACTGTTATATGTAGACACCTATCAGATGAACACTGTTACATGTAATACACCTATCAGATGAACACTTGCTATTACATGTAATCATGTAATACACTTATCAGATGGGTGTATGTAGGAGTCTTACAATGGTATGTGACTGGAGGTCAGTCAGCTGGAGCTGTGAGCCTATGAAATAATTGTCACAAGCCTCGAGTGGTCACAGCTGAGTTCAGACTTGTTTTAAGTGTATGTGTGTGTGTGTGTGTGTGTGTGTGTGTGAGAGAGAGAGAGAGAGAAAGAGTGAGAGAGAGAAAGAGAGAGAGAGAGAGTGAGAGAGATAGAGAGATAGATAGAGTGTGAGAGAGAGAGAGAGAGAGAAAGAGAGAGAGAAAGAGAGAGAGAGAGTGAGAGAGATAGAGAGATAGATAATGTGTGTGAGAGAGAGAGAGAAAGAAGAGAGAGAGAGAGAGTGAGAGAGAGAGAGAGATAGATAGAGTGTGTGAGAGAGAGTGAGTTTGAGAGATAAAGAGAAGGAAGAAGAAATGGAGACAGAGAAGGAGATAGAGAAAGAATTAGAGAGAGAATGAAGGAGAGGGAGATAGAGAGAGAGAGAGAGAGAGAAATTGAGAGAATAAAAGTGAAAGAGAGAAAAGACTGAGACGTAGAGAGATGGCAAGAGATAACAAAAGAGAAAATTAATTGAAGATTGAGATAGCGAGGTTTAAGAAAGAGAGAGAGAGAGAGAGAGAGAGAGAGAGAAAGAGAGAGAGAGAGAGAAAGAAAGAGAGAGAGTTAGTGGAAATTGCATAGGCTTGTTGCTAACCGTAAAGTCAAAATAATTAAAATTCATTCAATTTTTAAAAATCTTATGAAATTTCTTATAAGGAGAATTAGACAAAAAATTAGAGATACAACGAAGAAGAGGAGTAAGAATAAGCTAAGAGAGAGAGAGAGAGAGAGAGAGAGAGAGAGAGAGAGAAAGAAAGAAAGAGAGAGAGTGGAAATTGCATGGGTTTGTTGCTAACCGTAAAGTCAAAATAATTAAAATTC
This sequence comes from Enchytraeus crypticus, assembly GCA_905160935.1. Classification (NCBI taxonomy): domain Eukaryota; kingdom Metazoa; phylum Annelida; class Clitellata; order Enchytraeida; family Enchytraeidae; genus Enchytraeus; species Enchytraeus crypticus. The sequence goes on along the minus strand of CAJHZI010000414.1, from coordinate 1,710,693 downwards.
ATTCAATTTTTAAAAATCTTACGAAATTTCTTATAAGGAGAATTAGACAAAAAAAATTAGAGATAAAACGAAGAAGAGGAGTAAGAATAAGCTAAGAGAGAGAGAGAGAGAGAGAGAGAGAGAGATAAAAAGAGAGAAAGTTAATCCAGAGTTATTACCAATAATCGATAATTACATTTAGAGTAAAAAATTAATGGCATACCGCAGCGCAATAAAAAAGTGAATGCATTATATGAAGATGAGAGTATAGAGCAACTAACGCGTGCTTTATGATCAAACTAAACCTGCTGAATAGAATGATTCATTCCTGTGAGACCTATAGAAGTGAAAAGTTTGTTTAAATTCAGTTTCAAAGCATAAAGTAGATCGAAAGTATCGATCTCTTTAATCGCCTTATCCTATACCAATTCTCACTCCATCGCTGTTGTTCTGTCATTTGGCAGGATCAAGACATATTATTCACCTTCGTCCATCGGGTTTTCCAGTAAGAAATAAATCAGAAAGATGATCATCATAGAGGTTACAATTTTACTAACCACTATTAAGCAATTATAAACTTGAAAAATTGTGGTTCCACGTGCCGTTTTCCATTATCTTCAAGGTTTCTATTTGCTCTCTCCTTACGGCTTTGGCGGTATTCGATTGGTCTATTCTGCATTACGCGACCCGGACACTTCCATTAATAATATTAAATTATTATATTCCGAGGTACTATTATTATTATTATTTTAGAATAATATATTCAAAAGTACAATTTCTAACTACGCAACACAGATATTTTAGAAATTAGACAAGTCTGCGGTACATTGGGTGGGTCTATTGTTCTCATATCATAGGCGTAGATACGAGATGATGACAGTTGCTAACCGTCTGGTGACAACTAGCAACCGTTGCTACAGCAGCTGATGTAGCTATAGCAGCTGCTGCAGATACAGCAGATATATCAATTAGATCTGCTGCTGCAACTGATATAAAGTTATACAGTACACATGCCGATTTGAAATTTAAATACATCTCTCTCTCTCTCTCTCTCTCTCTCTCATATCTCTCTCATATATTATATCTCTCACTTTCTCAATCATCAGATATGATTGCAAGAAGTATACAGTGCAGTTAATCATTTATTTTAATCCCCAGCAAAATGTTAATAGGATCACTTTTAAAATATTTGCCTCTTTAAACTTTAAATTTAAAAAAATTCACTATCATTAAAGGACGACTTGTTGACCATCACATCTTTATTTTGTGCACAGCGTTTAAAGAATATATACTGTACATCAGACCGATAAAATTTTAGCAAAGAAGCCACTGGATCTCTTGTCTTTTCGATAAATTACTAAGGTTACTTTTATGTAATTTAGTCGTCCTGTGCTTAGAGGTATAGGCCTCGGATTTTCTGTTCTCAAGATTGAAACCTCAACTATATCTGATAACAAATATACTCGCAAATGCTATTAAGAAACTGTAAGCCACCGTGCTTAGCAGCTGCTAATGTTTATATTCAAGCCCATTTGAGCTCGGAGCAGCAGCTGCAGCAGCTGCTTACACCTGGGCGACTCTCAGCTGTTCTACTTAGCAGCTGTGTCGTAGAGTATACCCTCCCGATATTGATCAGCATCCCCTCACACCTACATATCTGTCCCACCCGTAACAACGAGGGTAGTGTCACAAGCAAACTATAGAAGGTCCATCGCATTGCTCGCATAAGTTTATACATTCTACTAATTATGTTTAAAGAAGGCCTTTGCTGTAACTTATTTCAATTTTAAATATGTTCCAGCTCCGAATTTAATACAGAAATATCGCAATAGTCGGATTTCGTAATTAAAGTTAATTCATCTGTCAATCATCCTAGTAAGCACTCCTCACTTTTTAACATGACGTTTTTGCACTAATGCTTAAAAAACTAATGCTTAATACAAGACAAAATATATGTCAAGTATATATAATGTTATACTCTCTCTCTCTCTCTCTCTCTCTCTCTCTCTCTCTCTCTCTCTCTATATATATATATATATATATATATATATATATATAGGATATATATATATATATATATATAGGTTACATATATATATATATGTATGTATACATGTATATATATATATATATATATATATATATATATATATAGAGTATAATATATATGTCTTCTACGCTTTAGGTCCTTGAAATCGTCAGGATCCAGTTGTATTATCTATTGTAGAAGAGACCAAAATAGTTCAAATCGACGAGAAATAGTCAGTTTGCGCACGTCTGTGCCAAAGTGAAAGAAAGGACGTGGCCGACATTTATTCAGAATTCATAAAAAGTAACGAAAACGGATTTTATACTGAAATTAAACTTATGAAACACTAATTTACCCCTTCATATGACCACAGACTGAGCAATCTGTATCCTCGATATCGGGTAGAAGAAATATGTTAGGAATGTCTATTTCTGAGATAGTTTGACTGTGCAGTTGTTTGCTTCAACTAATGTTTTATCTACACACAAACTGGATTGGAAGTTCTCGGGGGAGACTTACCCCTTTAATATTAAATGTTTTATCTACAGAGTAGAATTTTCAGAAATTTGGCATATTTCCCTGGCCTTATGGTACCCTCCTCTTGTACATATCTTAGTTTCATAAAGTCTGCATGCTTAGTATGGCTTACATAGATGAACTTTTGATCGACATTAAATGGTTACTGTTGATTAGACGTCCTCTGGTGATGAGAAAAGAGTTCTAATAAGATGCTCAAAATGTCTGACGCTGACTTCATGTTATATTCTGAATGATTGAGAGTTCAATATAATTAAAGTGGGGAGGCTTTCTTTCAATTTAATTGGATTTTAGTATCTGTTATTTAATTAAAGCCAGCTTCGCTTCGGTCACTTACTTCAATTTTGATTTTCCATTTAATTTGAAATTTGGAGGCCATTAAATCCGTCGAAATAAATTTATGAATAAAGTTTATCAACCATACTAAAATATTTTCATCTGATTTATTTCAGCTTGAAAATAATGCCGCAATTTTAGTAACTTTTATCAAACGCATGATTTGTTGTTTTAAATATTTTATTCTAAAGTTTGTTTTATTTTTAATCCTCTGAGATGATGCTACCACAAATATTTAGACGAGTATTTATTTAATTGCTTAAAGCCTCGAGTTGATAGCTTGTGCATGACGTTTACAACTGGTGCGGGTACTTATCCTTGACTATCTGAGGCATTTTTGAATTGACATTATTAAAATTTCCTTAATAAATTATTAAACCATTTTAAATTGGCGCAGTAGGCTATGTTCGAGCATCTGAAGTATTACAGAATATACATTATTAAAATCTCTTTAGGAAATATTTTTATTTGTTAAAGATATTTTAAATTGTCGCAGTAACTTCCATTAAGCCGCTCTTTTTTAGATTCTGTCACGCCAAAAGTGAAAAAAATTATCATATAATTAATAATAGAATTGTGACAGATTTCAGAATCTGACACAAGCCTGTGAAAGATTCCAGCAGAAGAAAAGCAAATAAATGTTAATTTTAGTCAAGATTGACATTATAATAAAAATTATAATTAATTAATTTATTTATTTATATGATTTCTCAAGTAACTGGTTAGTTTCTGGAAATGTAGCCATCCATTATAATAAAAATGATTAATTAATTAAGTTATTTATCAGATATCCTCTCAAGTAGCTGGCTAGTTTCTTGAGATACATCCTCCTGGTCTAACGTCCTGTATACGGTCTACGGTCGTCTTCAGAGCCGCCCATATCTCCTCGCCGGTGGGTCTAATCTCGCTGGGTGGCAGCACAAAGCTCGATGTGCTCCTCAGCTCTATGGTGTACACGTATGGGATACGTGGCACACCCTTCGCCCAGTCACGTGACGTACCAGAAGATTCGTCTAGCCAATAATAAATCATCATCATCATCATCATCATCACCATCTTCATCATCATCATCATCATCATCATCTCAGTTTGACCAGGGTCGGTATACGAACAGAACTTCTCCGCTCAGCTCTGTACCGCTCTGTACCATACCATCTCATAAGTCAATCCCCGATAATCTCTTCCATTCGCATTTGTATAATTAAAGCTAACAACAATTAAAAAGATAAATTGACAAGTAATAAATAAGTAGTTCAATGATAGCACATTCATTTTTCTTGAATTTCTATGCCTTAAAAGAATCATGATCGGATAATTGGAAACCAGGTCCTGTAACTCAAAAATTAAAAATGTGCAAAATGAATATTTTGAAGTTAACAGCTTTTCACTTACAGAGTATACTAGCGGCGTTGCCATATTCATAAACCTTTCCATGAGTGTTATAGATTGCTTCAACCGCAGCAAGTCCAACTCTAGCCTGTGAGACAGGGAATTGGCAATAATAGAATTAGTAATACTTTAATTGGTATCTAATTAATAATCTAACAAACTATGATTTACAAGCGATGAAGAATTTGTAAGTATATGAGTTACAAATTGTTACAAATACAATTCAACAAATCAAAATTTCGAAATACAATCATAAAAATTACAACTTACAAATAAGTTTTAAATTTTGATTTGTGAAATTATATTATAATTACACAAATCAAAATTTAAAAACCCTTGTCCAATAATGATACAAATTACAATTTCTAAATCAATTTGAGCAAGTTATAATTTAAATACGATCCTACAAAATGGCAAGCAATGTGACACCAGGACTGTCTCTAAGAAGTAGGATTCAGGATTCGTACCATTTCGTCATGATCCGGAGACAGTTCCTTGGTGTATCCCCATGGACTCATCCAGAGCTGACTGTAGGTGTGGAGAGTGATGAAGAGCTCGTAGGTTCCATTGAGGGTCATCATGAAGTCTGCCTGAGCCTTGGTTTCTGGCTCCGAGTGGGGGGCTGACCCCGCATAGGTGTCAGAACATGGAGAACTGCTGGCGCCAATCACTGAAACAAAGTACAGGTTCAGTAAAGATGAGTTTTCATTTAAATCAAGATTTGACGTTTTATTTTATAATACTATTAATTTTTTATATTGTGGTATTGGTTGAGAAACCATCATTTCTCTAGCAGTGCTTTGGCTATTTTGATCGATTTCAAAGAACATTTTATTAGTTCCTATCGCAATTTATATAATTATTGTTTGTTTAATTTGAGCAACGTAACAATTTCGGGGACAAAAAATTCATAAATAAGTAATTTTGTATAAGAAGTTTCAAAATCAGACGGTTTATTAATTGCGTATAGTGTAAACGAGTAAATTAAGCTTTTAGGTTTATATAGAAATACACATTTACGACAAGTTAGGAAATTTGTCAAGAATGTACTTCAAGTACATGTATATGCACTCTTTGGCATAAATTAACCACAATTGAGTTGGGATGACTTTGTTGGTTTGCGGGATTCTCTTTAATAGGTATGGAAACACACTATAAGTATGAATACATAATTGGACCTGCCATTTGACAGAAAGAGAGAGATTTTGATTAAACCAGTGTACTGATTTACACTATCAGCTCTATGGCTCTTGCACAGTCCTCCAGAGCACGACACCTGGCTGGAGCCAGTGGCGAAGTCGGTAAGATACTCGACCGCGGATCAATATGTGCGGGGTTCAAATACTGGGTTCGCCGCCACTGACAGCGCTTCGAGTGAATAAACTGACGTTAACCTTAGCTTTTTTAGCCTTAGCTTTTATATCTGCTGTGCTAAATACAGTACTAATACAATAGGATTATAAACAGGACAAGAAATACAAGGACAAGAAATACGAGTTCCACCCACCCATCCACTGGTAGTCGTAGTTCCTGTTCGCATCAGCTCCCACACAGATCGAAGTCTGGGACGGTTGTCGGGTCTTGCGCCATAAACGATCCTACAGTCGTCATGATGTGATTAATGCAATGTCTTATATTCTTAAAAGAGGTAAAAGCTAAAAGCCGGTAAAGCTAAGGTTAACGTCAGTTTCCTCACTCGAAGGCGATGTCAGTGACGGGCGAGCCCAGGATTTTGAACCCCGAACATACTGATCCGCGGTCGAGTATCTTACCGACGTCGCAGCAAACACACACTATAGTGAAATGATCAACTACACTGATGATATCTATCACTTTTAATACCGCATGTTTAACACCGCATCATCATCGTCATCATTATCGTCATCGTCATCATTATCGTCATCGTCATCATCATCATCTTGATCATCATCATCATCATCATCATAATCCGTTTAGTAATTTAGTCTATTTTCCGTATAACTAGTACAGTGAATGTCCAAAATTTTACTCTCAGATCAGCGCGGCTGGGATTCGAATCCATGAGAGAGTTCAAGATCTGTCATTTAAAACTTCATGACCTTACAACTACGTCATTGAGACATTCTAAATGAAGTTAACTATTCTGTAGCATGATTTTACTTTTAAAAATAGACATTTTATCGATCGTCCAATTCTTCCATTGAAAAACCTAACTACAGGCATTAGCGTCAAAATTATTGTTTCTAAGTGGCTTCTCTGTCCATATTTCAGTTTCTTTGCCTTAATCTTAGCAACCACTTGCGGTTTTAAAGTATTTAATTACAAATTGCTTAGTAGGCTTACTCAATGCATTAAGTTTGAAGTTTAGAAGTTGAATAACAGCTAAATAGTGCTAACATGTTCCCACGTGTAGACGTATCCATCAGGATTCACGATTGGAAGAAAATACCAGTCGTAGGTATCTCTCATATTCTTGACGAATGGATCGGTATTGTACTCTTGTATTAGCTACAAAATAAAGCAACCAACGCTCGCTTTTAATGTAATAAATAAATTGATTAGAAATTAATAGACCTAAAAACAATAAACATTTAGAATGTTTTTGTAAAGCTAAATACGAAGATAGTGCCATTTGCACTCCAGCATATTAAACGATAAGTTTATGAGAGTTATTGAAAAAATGAATAAGCTCAGTTCTTTGATCTACATATTACAGGGTTGCTATTCCTTAAGAATTTATTGAAATTTTACATGTAAATTGAGATTTCGTAGTAGAACATTTTATTATATTGCATAATTTAAGGCAGAATCAAATATTTCCGTTTCTAGATTGTAAGTCTACAAAATGTATTTAAAAGAATTTGCTAAGGAATGGGAAAATCTTTATAACTGTAACTTGACAGAGCAATAGGTAGCTAATAATTCTAAAGTCACTGACGGAAATAAAAAAGATTCGTGCATATATACAGAGGGATTAGGCATAACATGTAGTACGAATATGATACGACATTTATCTACATGTATACATATTGTGAGCCGTGGATATTTATGAAGCGATGTACAATAGTAAATATAAGAGAAAATACTTAGGGCCTATCTATTTCAAGCAGGTAAAATCAAAAACAATTTAAATTTTACCTTCTATATAAGTATATTAACTGTTATGCCATATCTGCAACTGACATGTTATTTTTGTACTGTAGTTTTCTGCGGTTGTCAGATTGAAATGAAATAAACGAGCATATTGTTCTATGATACCCTATCCAGGAGATACTGTCCCGTTGTATGAGCAATCCATTCCCTGGCGTGTATCCCAGCATCAATCCATATCGTGGGCTTCTGCGCACAGCCATTGGGCGCTCCAGTCAACTGTAAATAGACAATAAAGCCAAAGCTAATTTTAACGTCAGTTTCCTTACTCGAAAGCGATGTCAGTGACGGCGAGCCCAGGATTTGAACCCAGCACATACTGATCCGCGGTCGAATAACTTACCGACATCGCCATTGGTGATGCAAAAGCTAAAGCAGGCTGGATTTGGGAGAATGATTGAGCCGAACGATAAATACTGTTAATTATGACATAATTAAATGTTAAATTAAAAAATTGAATTATAATTAAGTCAGTTAAACTTGGACCGTGTTCATAACTCAAATTAACGTCTTAAATTAATTTAGTTTTAATTACACGGGTACTAATTTTGGTACAGGTAATTTTTAAATTTCAGGCTCAAAATGAATTTTTGCAAGATTATGAAATAATATTTTGTCAGAGAGAGTTGAGGTTTCAAAGATTAATAAAAAGTTTAATTGGCGATTATGCCTGGAGCTTCTCTTTATCCTAGTCAGATATTCAAATTTTAGTCTGTCTATGAAGAATAATCCTATGATTCAAGAAAATTTTCCTGAACTCTGCTTGCTGAAGTCTAAGGCAATAATAATAAATGATCATTGAGTGATCATAGAAATTACATCGTACAAAATAAAAACTAAATCGAAGGCTGTAACAAATTCCTAAAACTATTATTGTAGAATATTATAAGAAAGTTTAAGTTGAATATTTTGTAAGAATTAAACGAATTACACGTAGTAAAATGCAGTTTTGGGTCGGGATTTAGCACACTCGGTTAAGATGCGCGTAAACTGAACGAAGTTAAGCTTCATCGCGCCCGATTAGTACTTTGTGAGTGACCACCTTGGAAGACCGAGTGTTGACAGCTTTGAAATAAAAAATCCAGAGGATGTTGGAAGGTTATTCTTAAATCCGCGCCGGCTGCAATTGATGCGCCAACAAAAGGCAACGATTACTAACAATCATGGAGAGGAATGGAGGAAATAACGAAACCTACAAAAACAGCAGCTAAGAAAGGAAACTATGTAGCATATGCGGTATGTCTGTGTCTATATATATATATATATATAGGCCTATATATATATACGAACAAAAAAGTAAAACATAACAATTATAAATTAATTGATTAAAAGCTTGTAAATGTGCTGCATAAACCTTGAGAACTTTGAGCTCACGACCCTCGTATGAGTTTCCAATGCTAAACGTGGAACATCCGCTTCCACAAGCTGCGGCTTGTTCATCAACCCAAGCCATTATCTGTTCATACACAAGCCATTATCTGTTCATAACAAGTCATTTTCTGTTCATACACATGTCATTATCTGTTCAAACACAGTGTGCGATTGAAGTTCATTAGTGTTTGGCACAATGCAAGAGAAAGTTCACCATGCCAAATTCCTAATTTAATTTACCAAAATTCGTTTATTAGAATTATTTCATTCTTTATTAGTTTGGCTAAGATAAAAGATCAAAATTAACCTAACTTAGCCACACCTTCAGTTACCCAGAATAATTCCATAATACAAGAACAGTAATTGTCATTATTTGATTAACTGTTATATTGATATACCATTTATCCAAATTCAGAGGGATTCAAAACAAGTGGGACCAAAGGGATCCCTTTAATATTTATTTGAGTTTGTTCGGATACTTCGTAACAGATTAACAAAGATATTAAATATAATGATCCGTCTCTTCTCATGTCTTAAACTTGTTACGAGATAGCATTATGGTCCTATATCTGTATCGTATTATACGTGTATTCTATTATAGTATATTATGGTGGATTACGCAATCCAATGAAACTTTGCAATTCATTATTCGACGACAACAATAAAAGTTCCTTTGTATCGTCTAATTGATGAATCAGTCATAAGTTATTGAAAGAAATTGATGTGCATGTATGAACTTTATTTCAACAATGTTGTATACTACGAACTTTTCTAGATGGCAAAAATAAGTACTACATAAAGGGCCTTCAATGACTTCTCTCTCTCTCTCCCTCTCTCTCTCTCTCACTCTCTCTATCTCAGTGAACTGCCTACTAGCAGTTCCATGGTATATAGCGCCTCTACTCATCTCTATCTTCCGCCTTTCTCTTCATGTCCATATACGAGTGGATCTTTAAATCATCTGTAACATTCCTTTTGATACACCATTATACTTGGGGGATTCTGCTTATGACGAAGTGGGCCCCCTATATCTACCTCAGCTTCGACTAACATTTACTGGGCAGTGTTCGTAATTCCCTGAGAAAACAATCCTGTTTGCCCATCAACCGTCATTGACCTTTCTATAATAGTATAATTAATATGAAGTATCTGCTCATACAAAATACAGGTTGAACTCACTGTGGGTTGAATAATGTTACTGTGGTTTGAACCATACTACTATGGGTTCAACCATGCTACAAACCTCTTCGTAGACGTGATAGCTGTCGAACCATTCATCATCGGGTTTAGACTGAGCTGCTATGTTAGCCGTTGTTTCCATGTCGATTTCGCTACAGCACAATATAGCACAATTGAGCAAAACACAGCACAATACAACAAAAGACAGCATAATACAGCAAAATATAGCACAATATAGAACAAGACAGCACAAGACAGCAAAATATAGCACATTTCAGCACAAGACAGCACATTGCAACAAGAGACAGCACAATACTGTTTAGTTCAGTTTCAATGTAATTTATTTTAAATTAACGCTAAACTTGAGATTGCTTGCATTTTTGCCTAAATTCATAACTGCATTGTCTACAATATGCACGTAATTGTTGCATTAGGAATGCTTGGATGGCCGAATGGATAGCACTCTTTCCTAATTAGCAGGAGGACATCGGTTTAAATCTAACCCCGACGGTTTCTGACAGTAACTTTTGTGATACATAAACAGACGCCTAACTTCAAAGTTTTTTCTGTAAAACAGTTGATACAAAGAAGATTAACCATCGACTATCCACCTGCAACGCTACAGTGATATTTACTCATCAGTATGTATCAGGATCATTACATGTGCGGGGTCCAAATCCTGGACTTGCCCGTCACTGACATCGCTTTTGAGTGAAGAAACTGACGTTAACATTAGCCTTGCCTTTTCCTTGCCTTATCAGCTTCTTATAATGACAGTAGTGAATCTGATGATGCTGAATTGATTTTCAATCATTTATTATGCCGTCAATATACGCCTTTATCATGATCAATCAATAAACTCAGTTGCATCATCTGTATTACCTCTGCATATCCTCAGATAGGACTTTGTACGGAAGTCCTCTGGCTGTCATTTCATGTTTGATGTCAGTCAGAAGATCCGGATGTACGTGGAAAGTCATGGACACCGCCCAGCCGTCCTCTCCTGGACCCATATCCCACGGGACCAACTGTAATGGGATTGCATAGTTAAATATTATCTTAAAATCGTTCTAGGAAGTCAATATCTGCAAATTCACATACTACCGGCTGACGTTAGTTTGTCTAATACGAAATATTAAATGTTGAAGGGTGTAGATCGGTTTTTAACGGTGGAAAAAACAGTTACGGTTGAAAGAGATCATACCACTGGTTGGAGCCAGTGACGAAGTCGATAAGATATTCGACCGAGGATCAGTATGTGCGGGGTTAAAGTCCAGGGCTCGCCCGTCACTGACATCTCTTTCGAGTGAGGAAACTGACGTTAACCTTTTAACGCTTTACCTTTTTTATTTAAATCATCTGAATTATCTAACTATCCTGAGCAATCGAGAATAGAAATGGCAAAACTCCATCCAAATCAAAGTAATGTTGAAATCCTTTTTCGTAAGGATAGAAGTAAGGTTTTTCAGTTAAATTACTACGAATGTATGACGCTAGACTGCATGTATTTCTTTTAGTTTTGATATCCTTCATTTCTAGTTTTCATTTCTCCGCGTCATAGGTTTGTCAATTGATTAATTTATTTATCTATAGACCTTTATAATATGTAGTAGTAGCTCTGTTAACATAATAGACAAAGCCTAGTGGGAGAGTGAGTGGCGGAAGAGTGGGGAGGGGTGTGTGCTTATAATGACGGCTGGTAATGTTCAGTATATTGGCATATATTTATTGGCTTATATAATTGCCTTCATGGTTCTTATTGCTGGCTTCAGAAGCAGTATTAATTTGGATTGTTCTACATAACGGTGGCTCGAAATCAATAGGCCCTACGGACGAAGGAGTTCATTACCTTTATTTGATAAATACTGTAGATTTAAATATCGGATTGTTATTCCAGTGCCTGTGACATTATATAAATTGTGTATTCGCTGAACTACCGTATGTGATGTGATTTTGAAATAAATTAACCAATGGACTAACTAACCCTGGCTGGAACCTCTCTATCTGAAATAAATGTCAGATCTTCTGGCGAGGATCCATAAGCCTTTATCAGCTGATATCTGAAAGAACAATAAAGGAGAAATTAATTTCAGTACTTGTGTTGTTACGATTATTTTCACTAGGACACATTGCTTCGTCAATTTTCTCTTTAGGAATGGAACCAAATAAAGAAATCGGCAAAAGCTTTGTTTTACCACATGTTAAATAATGTCTTTTAATGCAGAGTATAAAAATGAAATGGCGTCCACTAGTTGCTATTTGCTAACAACACCAATCCTTTCTTTAATTCGGCATTCAAAGAATTATCAAAATGAATGATCAAAATCATTCAAAGATTGATTTCCTTTTAGAGTATGCATACATCAACGGAGATTTTGCTTAAAATAATGATTTTCTCATGGCTTCATATTGCTGGAGGTTATCATAAGCAAGGAGCTCCAATCATGTATTGCTGTTATTGCAGTTGATAGTTAAAGGAAACTTTAAAATAGGCTTCTTAATGTGAAGTTTTAAAACTGCTTGGGTAAAAGCTACATCCAGTAAGTAATTTAGTTTTTAATTAATTAATTAATTAATTAATTTAGTAATTAATTTAGTCTGCTAGCACCTAATAACCTCTTACTTTTAGACATTAAGTTCAGCTATAGGCCGAACTGCAACAACAAAACAGTCTTGCCATGATCTCAGATGGTTTATATTCGATAGTAAGCCTAACACTTGTTTAATGAAAACAGATTTTACACTGACATTTAGAATTATTGACCGTAGTAGTCCGCCGAGTTCGCCGTGTTATGGATATTTTATATCACCGGCACCTATAAATGGAGCTTCACCAGGTGGCAGCCATGTGCAAGCCATACTACACTCTCTGAAGATTAAAAAAAATTATCACGTTACCTTCACGTTGTGCCTCTTCAGGCTTAGACTTATATGTATGCTGATATGTATATATATATATATATATATATATATATATATATATATATATATATAGAGAGAGAGAGAGAGAGACTATATATATATATATATATATATATATATAGAGGAGATGAGAGAGAGGAGAGAGGAGGAGAGATATATATATATATATATATATATATATATATATATATATATATATATATACAGTATGTATATATGTATATTCTAAAGAGGTTTTCTAAAGAGATTTTCTAAAGAGGTTTCTCATAGACTGTATCAGTGAGAGCTTTAATCAGTCTGCTCGAAGCATATAACTTCTGACATTTTTGTTCACAATTGATCCTGAAAAAATGTTTAACATTATACTTACCCTCTGTAGGATAGTTTAGCGTGAGAGACTGCGATGAAGCAGCCCAACAGCAGAAATCTCTGCAGCATCTCCATGTTTACTGGTCGAGATCTTCAGTGACACTGTTTGAGAGAGATCTATTTGCCTATGAGTGTTTCTTGCGACCTCGTGTTCCTAATTTGACGAATACCCTATAACTGATTATCAGCTAGGCTGCTTAGATAAGATCTGCCTGAATTTATGAAATAGCAATATCCAAAGCTATGATATACTGTAGACTTCCATTCGCTAACAGTAAGTAAATTTCTAAGCTCATTATTTTTGATCTTCCGGATCTCTTTCTTGGATGAGGTATAGCAAATTTGCTATTAATATACACCTCTCGCTATCCTAGTGTTTTCCATATAACTGGCGCAACCTGTATTTGCCTCCGGAAGGCCGTTATGTTTCTTAGAAATGAATTCAAATAATTGTAGCGTCTTCTACTTAGATAAATAGAAGATGCTTTTCGTTTTTTTCTTTTTGTGGGTTCGAATTCAAGCCGCGCTGGTACTGGTTATACGGAAAATAGACTAAATTGCCTAACTTTTTAAACTTTGGTATAAAAAGTGATAGATATCAACGTGGTTGAACATTTCACTAAACTGCGTGTTTACTTTTACTTTTTACCTCGCCTAAAGTATTTTAAAGTATTTTAAGTTTTTAAGTATTTTAAAGTATTTCCTTCACAAATTTACCCGTGTTGTTGTACATGATCGTATACTTCTTTACCGTACCCGTGCGACATTTGAATCTAACAAATCCGAAATGAAGATCTCCTTCAAATAGGGAGCAAAACTTGAGAGCAAATTTCTATCCTGCAGTCAATCTGAAGAAGAAGCTCAAGAGAAAATGCTCTCTGAATTGGCTAAAAAATCTCAAAGCAAATTACAGCATTGTTTTGCTTAGATTGATATGGTTAAGTTTGTTTGTGTTCTAGTAACGAAGTAATTTGTATATCTGATTAGTAAAAATGTATCCCCGTTGTATTATCAAGGATGGATTGGATATTTAAGGTTATTTCAAACACATGCAGGTGGGCCACCTTTTTGTAGATTATAAAAACGAGTACATTTTATTATCTTTTAATTACTAAAATTGCACATTATCTCATTAACATAAGCCGTATTGTGTCCGGGTCACTGTAGAATAGGCCAACAATATAATGTGCGTGTCGTAAGCAGCGACTAAGCAATAACTGAGGAATGTAACGGGAAGCTCCCTCAGAAGGTATATTTTCCCAAGTTAAAGGGTACATTAAGGTAATGGTAGGGCATAGTCTTTGTGATGGGATGAAGTTGGAGATCAATGGAGTCACTGTGAGTACGAATTTGTACTTTGCACTTGCCACTTGGTAGAACACTAGAGAGAGATAGAGAGACTAGAGAGAGAGAGAGAGAGAGAGAGAGAGAGAGAATCAACATGCATGTATATCCTAACGTAGAGTATCAGCTTCTATTAAGCTTTAAGATAAAATACGTGTGTTCTTGAGAAGGCTGGCATATGTTAGCGTTGGTGTTTTTCACACGGTAGTATACAGGAGCATGTAATGAGTTTGTTCTTATTATTCTAATTTCAATTTTTTTCTGATATTCATCTGCTTATTTAATTGCTTGTGCATGCCTATTATTATTACTTATTTTACTTTCAATTCTTAATTTTTCCATTTAAAATTCATCTTGATTCACTATTAGTTTATGTTTAAGTATTACTTTTAGGAGATTGACTGTATCTTTTGTGAGCTGTAAAGGGTTGTATGCCTCTTTTTTGGTGTTCATATTAATTAAGTAAAATAAATAAAGAAATAAACTTTCATATCCTTTTTGGCTTCACCAGCGGCAGTCAGTTCTTCTACTAGACTTAACAACCAACCTTACAACTGACTCGAGCCAGTGACGATGTCGGTAAGATATTCTACCGCGGATCAGTATGTTCACATTCTGTCATCGGGGTTCAATTCTGGGCTCGCCCGTCACTGACATCACTTTCTAGTGAGAAAACTGACGTTAACATTAGTTTTAGTTTTTACCTTTACAAAAGAAGAAGATTATCAAGTAGATAACAGGTAAGATGTAAACTGTAACCACAACAGCACGGCCTGTTTGGGATTCAATATGGAGGATATAATATTTAAAGCAATATAAGCACGCTCTACTCGTCTTTTGAATCTAAACATTTCTCTACAATTCGTAACTGATTTAATCAGGCTGAAATAATTGGCTAGATCTTAGTGTCTCGTTGATAACTGAGTTATAAAATGAAAGCTATTGTTAATAAAGTTAAATCAATCTCGTAGGCAAATACAATTGCCTTTAAGAAAGGACAACGGAACAATTTGATACATCTGATGCATGCCTATTTAATTACCAGTGGTGTCCGGGTTGATTAAGAGTAGCCTAATCGTGGGCTGCACGTGTCGTAAAAGGCGATAAAGCGCTAATATCCATAAGCTCCAGAAATAGATATTACATTTTCTAAAACGAATGCAAAATAAGTCGGGACACTATTCGTATCCTTTTTTACTTTGGTTCTATTTCATTATTTATGAGAAGTCAATAAACGGTACATGTACAAATGTATCCCGACTTTAGTTGAACTGATATTCAAGGGAAGATGATGATGGTGACGCTGATGACAATGAAGATGACGTAGGCCTATTAAATAATACACCAGCCAGTGTTAGACAATATGCCTTTAATAAAAAGTAAAGCTAGTAAAGCTAATGTTAACGTCAGTTTCCTCACTCGAAAGCGATGTCAGTGACGGGCGAGCCCAGGATATGTGCCCAGAACCCGCACACACTGATGCGCGGTCGAGTATCTTACCGACATCGCCACTGGCTCCAGCCTTTTTAAGGAATTTAATAGATGCCATCAGTAACGCGTTATAGCTTATCACACATTCAGACTAACATTGCTGAATCCAAGGCTCTCCAGTCGACGATGATAAAGGTTGCCTTGTACTCTGCTTGAAAGTTCATTTAACAGATCAATTGCCGGAGAAGCTAAATGAACGTTTTTTAATGACTTCATTCATATTGGCCTACATGTAGGCTATGCAGACCAAAACTGAACTTCAATTTTGTTTTACATTTATCACAAATTTTCTATTATAAAGGTTAATAATCTGTAAATATTCACTACAACTGAACAATTGCAGCGCATTAGCACGTAGGTAATTAGGTCTTTCCTGTAGATCCTCTATTTCTCTGTAGTACACTAGTAGAACAGTAGAATATATAACGTTTCACAAGTGCTCTTGCAGTCAAATGTGAAGGTTCAACATGGAAATTGATCTGTAATTAGAAGAGCATCAAAGACTCAGACATGTCGATGAAAATTACGCTTAGTCTGTGAGGCTTCCTTTCTTTAGAAGCAACGTTAACAGTAAAGATCAATCAATGGTGACCCTTCGACACCAGGTGCAAATTTGTCTTAATGAAAATGCGCACTTTTAAATACCGCTTTTAATCACTTTACTTTTGACTGTCAGTAGTTCACATAGGTGACTAAGTCGTAATTAAATCAAAGGTGGATGCCATTAATTATTAAATTAAGTTTCATTGTCAATTAAATACTTGTCTAAGGCACAATAGCGGAAATGATTGTACAGGTACAATTAATTTTTTTCTTTGATAAATGTTGCCATCTTAAAGCGATCAATGTAGGACAGTAATTACATTTATGGGGAAGGTATATTTGTATCTCTGTTTCTCTCTCTCTCTATCTTAGTGCACTGCCTATTGGCCGGTCCATAGCATATAACTCCTCCAAATATGTCTATCCTCTGCCAATCAACTGCTATCCTCTGCTCATATCAACATAAGAAAATAATTATCAAACCATCAGCCCAGGATTTGAACCAAGCACAGACTGATCCGAGGTCGAATATCTTACCGACGTCGCCACTGGCTCCAGCAAATCGCCGACCAGCTATTAGTCAAATACAGAACTTGACTAGAATAATTCAACGATTAATTGACTGCATTAATTGACATATAATTTCATTGAAGCATTCAAAACCAAAAAGGAAACACGCATTATAGTGATATGAGCAGCTATGTTGCTATCTAACACTTTAGTACCACATATACATGTATAAACCGTTAGGCAATTTATTTTATTTTCCGTCTAACCAGGCCAGTGAATATCTGAGATTTTACTCTTAGATCAGCGCGGCCGAGAATTGAACCCACTAGAGTTCAATTCACCTCAGGGTCTGTCATTTAAAACTTCATGACGTTACCTCTACGCAATTAAGACATTCAAATTCAGTTCAGATCAAAAAATTGTACAAATGTGCACGATTTAAAACATTTTTGTAAATTATCGAACTACTTTTAGTTTTATCTACAAATGTAAAGTTTCATACTATTTTTAGATCTACATGCATCTTGTGTTTACGGTTTGTGATTCAATTGTGATATATTTTTGGAACTCTGTAACAATAGCGCACAATGACGACTCTTTAAATTCTGCGACTGACGCAAGTATAGAGAGAAATACGCGAGAGACAATTGTTGAAATGACGACAAATGTTGCAGAAACGCCATTGCTCAGCAACTGTGATGTTATAAAAAACTGGATGGCAAATAATCTCAAGTTACATCCTCTGGCTTAGGTTGATTTAAGTGCTCTTCCGATTGCAAAAATAAATTAAAGTTAAAAGTCGGTTTCATCGTACAAGGACGATGAATGTGAAAATCTAAAAGAACCTTCATAAGATTGCGAAGTCATCATCAGCATGCATCAGCATCTTTCTTTTAATCCCAATTTTAAAATTATTTAATCTATTTAACTCAATTATAATTAATTAACAGTTACAGCGTGTTAGTATATACTTGGTTATTATTCATTATCGAATTGATTTTGGATCATTGTGGCCTACTGTTTAAGGCCGAAACTGCACATGTTTGCTATAGAGGGAGATTACAACTAATTATGCATTGAGTAAATAAGCAGTTTAAGAAAACCTTTTTATATTAGCCAAATCAGTCGTTCAAATTTTAAATTTTAGAATCCTTTCCACTTCGACCTTGATCATGAAGGTTAGTCAACGCTTCCTTCGTTAAAGCACTTCTTCGTTAATTTAGAAGTTTAAAGACCGACAAGTCTTTAAAATTGACGCACTTTCCTTAGTGTAAAACTGCTACCATTAGATTAGCCGTTAATTCACGGCACCGTAGAATCATAGCATTGAGTGTCATCGTTGAATCAGTCACTAAACCTGACGATGTTCTAGATTCCTTGATCTCTAAGCAGTAACGGTATTGAGTCAATCATCCCATGTAAACACATATCGATCAACTAATTTTGGCAGGTTTTAAATTTAATAAATGAATATTCAAAATAGTACATATTTACCCACCTGGATAGCAATGCTGCTTTGTACCAGTTTTATATTCTCTATTCCAAATAATGCATTCAATCCTGCAGCAAATAAATACGAGTTGCACTAAATTACAATCCTTTTAGCAAGCAACTATTTAACAAAGTTGCTGGTTATCTAGTATGCTTACAAGGATAACCTGAATACAAGGATCGAGACTTTAAAGATGTCTGACAACCACTATTCCAGGTTATTTGTTATAACATAAGGAGAGCTGCGCGAAGAGCGACCATCAAGCTGTATCAGCAGGGAATGCAGGTGAGGCTGGGTGAATTATACTGACATCCGTAAGAAGATTTAAATAGGCCAATCACGTCAGGTTCTGTTTCAGTTGTTCTTCATAGACGGCGTAATTTCAACTCTAGTCTATTATACTCTATTACTAAACGTTAACATTAGCGTTAAGATTTCGAATATGAAAACCTTATTTCGAAGCTTTTAAGAAAGCTTGTAGTGAAATTATTTCAACTATAGTCTTGAAAATGTACACTCATACATGTATGTGTAAATCTTTGTTTTGATATAAAGCAAAATAAATTAAGATTTTGATTTAACGCACGATTCATGGCATAATGCTGATATCAAGCATGTCTCTGATATCGTTTAGGACGCACAGGGTTGCTTATCAATATTGCGGCTGGCTTATCTATAATTTAGTTAATCTTCCTAGTATTAAGATATTTATGTTTAATTCGGGTATAACATTTCGATTTATTAACGTTATACCCGAATCCTAGCCGCGTTGATCTGAGAGTAAAATCTCGAACATTCACTGGACAGGTTATATGGAAACTGAACTAAATTGCCTAACGGTTTAAACATGCGGTGCTAAAATGATGCATATCAACATACATGTAGTTGATCATTTCACTAAAATACTTGTTTACTATTTATAACCGGAAATAACGGCGCTCCCATTAATATTAATTCAGTTAAATATAATGCTGAACGTTTTCATTTTAAAAACAGATGCATAAATATATGGAATTTCTTATGTAGTAGTTCTATTAATGCAAACTCTATTTTAGCTTTTAAAATAATCTACGCGAATATGACTTACGTAAATATTTTAGATCTTGATTTTATTGTAATTGCTTTTACGCTGTACTAATTTAAGTTTTTATTCTCATTCATATGCTACGTTTATTTCTTATATTAAACTCTTATATTTTTATATTCTCATTCATATATTCTTATATTACCTATTACTTTCTCTCTATATACCTTTTGACTATTTATCATCCTTTCGCTTTTACTTATAGCAGTTATTATTGCTCTAGATCTAAAATATGTAAGTGCCACAATGGCTTTTTTATCCGTTCATACATTCACTTCTATATTGTATTTGTATCTATCCCCTTGTGCTCTGTTGGTTGTTGTGATGAAAAGGAAATAAATAAATAATTACTTAATTAATGTCAAGTACAGTGTTTATATGCACTTAAACAAAACGTTTGGCACTCTTGAAATTGTAACTATTTTACATGTACGTGTAATTCTGCAGATGCTAATAGGCTTTCTATAATTTCTATTTCATAATAATTCAGGAGAATTAAGTGAGAAAAATTTAAATATTTCAGTTCTTAGCATAATTTAATTGTAGCCTTCTTATACATAAGTTAAGTAATTACATTTCGATTTGCTATATGGCGCAAATGAAGAGTCCGATATCTAATTATCTCGGATGCGTATAGTTCTTAATTGCATTTATCTAGAGTCTGTTGGAGAATTGTTTCGCTAGGAAATTGTCTATAATATCTACGAAATTGAATTGAATCGTATTGCATTTGTACGTAATTGTACGTAAAATTGAATTGTACGTAAAAGTATATGAAATGACATCTACAAATCCAGAAAATTCAAATCCAAAATCCAAATGGAGAATCGTAGAAAATGGTCTATCGAAACTTCCCCCCTGTTTTTCTCCCTCTCCATCTTCCCAGCTGCCATCGGCCGTGGTAGACATCCCCCCAGAAGTTGTGGCTGAATTTGGACACACCAAACGGGTGGGGAATTATCTGATTGGGCGAACGTTAGGAGAGGGTTCCTTTGCCAAGGTCAAGGAGGGATTGAATGCTTTAACTGGAGAAAAAGTAAGTATAAAACTTGCAACTATGAACGTTCCACTATTGTTGCTGTTATTATTATTATTACTATTATTTTGCTTTTTATATTTACCCCGGTGTAAAGAACCTGGGGTTTGATAAAAACGATTCAAGCAATACGTGCTGAATCGCCGCCCGGCTACTCGAGGTCATCAATCGGCTTAAAAGAATTGTTGAAACAGACTGCATGAAATCTTTGCAAAGTCATGGAAAGCCTTTGCCAAAGAAAAGATGTCTCTCGCTTATCGCCGGTTTGCTCTGCAATAAGTCTGCCTGTGCCATTAATAAAGTCAACTCCTTCGGGATTCATCGGGCCCATGGTTTCAATGGCCACAGGAACAACTTCATATCCTAAGGACAGGTCACGGTATTTATCCAACTTCCTAGAGGCGGCATGAACAGCAGCTCCACCGGCTGTGACTGAAGTCGTATTCAGGTAGGAGTTTGCCGTAGTGTCAATGACCGTGACGTCCCATACGGCACATTTACCGTTGCACCAGGGCACTAAAGTCAGGCCGTCCGGACGCTTGCCGTCTGATCTGGACAACCCACTTGGTTTCTTAGAGGAAGGGATGCCTGCTCTTGAAAGTGCTCGCCATATTAAGTCATTTAAATGGTGATGGCAAGACATTCTACCTGAGCTTCGTTTGCTTCGTTTATTATTATTATTATTATTATTATTATTATCATCATTAAAGAGTTTACAATTATGTTTGTTATATTTTTAATTTTAATTTGTTAAAGTAACAAGATAAATAGTTCATAAATTTTAAGAGGCCTTATTTCTATATAGTCATTTAAATTCCAAGTTGATCTTTTTATATTCATCATTTTAAATTTCGTTAACTTGAACATTATTGATGTCGTAAATCATACTAATCATATCATACTGTGATTAGGCCTACTATTAAATATTTATTTTGCTATAAATAGTACCATTAAAATTTATTATATTATTATTAATTGTTGCTGTTACTTACTTAAGTAGTAAAATGCAGCATTAAAATTCCCATTAATATTGTTATCTTCTCTGTCAACAAATTAGGTGGCAATTAAGATCGTGGACAAGAAGAAGGCGAAGGAGGATCCGTACGTGCGTAAGAACATGCGTCGAGAGGGACGTCTACTCCAGCTGGTACGTCACCCACACATCGTTCAGATGTACGAGCTGATGGAGACTGAGAACAGCTACTATCTCGTCATGGAGCACTGCGGCAAGGGTGACCTCATGACGAGGATATGCAGCAAAGGCTGTCTCCCAGAGAGAGAGGCTAGGAGATACGTAAGGCAAATCATCTCAGCGGTGGATTATCTCCACAGAGGCGGAATACTGCACAGGTTAGTCAAGTTTATATATAATTGCGATATTCTATGCGTAGTTGTTGTAAGCAAGTGCGATAGTAAGGTTTATCTGCGCAGGACTGTCTTTGACAGCATTGTTGAAGTGAGAAAGCGGACGTTAAATTTAGCCCTATGAACGGCAATACTGTTATAGATTTTATAGCATAATGAACTTGTCTGGATCCAAGGTGGATGTTGGTAAGGTACCCGACTGCGGATCAGTATGTGTGGGCTCAAATCATGGGCTCGTCCGTCTCTGATATCACTTACGAGATATGTAACTGACGTTAACATCAGCTTTAAACTGTAAGCTTTTAAGTTTAAAATATCTATGCAGTTTTAAGTGATGATAGGTTCTTATATAAGAGGGCAATGGACTAAAATGATTTGATTTAAGGAAACTTCGACAAAGTACCGAAATCAATATTTAACTCTTCGTTTTGAAAACACTGAGTCTAAGACGTATAATAAAATAATTCATACTTGATACAAATTAACCTATCGATGCTACGCAACGATCTACCCCTTATAGCACTTCAAATCATGGTAAGACGTAAGAATTTTGCTTAACTATAAAGCCAAAAATGTTTCTATATAGTTTTCCTTATTCAGTAATTTTACTTCAAGATAATGGGCTTTCTAATGATTTTTTTTATAATTCAACACTCATGTGTGTATCTTGTTTAGATGAGTATATAACATACAAAGTATTTAAATTGGCTAGAAACAAGTTTTAGGCATATTACGAATGAAATGCGACTTAAACGGGATAATCCCATGTCGTATTTATAGTCCTAAGATTCATAGTTAGCCATCCATCTTTCAGTAATCAATAACTTCAAATCAGAAAGTGTGACCAGGTGTTAGTACTATTTCAATCTGCTTAATCATTTGTGATTATATTGATTTTAATTAGTTTCGCCATTGTGCGGATTTCCATTTTTATTCCATTTTCTCCTCTGTACTGTTTTTCTATTTTTGTTGTATTTTATCATTTCAATCGCATGAGATCAATGACCTTTGTGTTATGTATATTGGATGCTAAAACCTGAGCGAACTTAATATCTATCATGCATTAGTTTTGAGAGTTCATGGATATAATATGACTTGACACGGAGTAAGACACTTAACACGGAGTAAGAGAAATGATAAATTTTTTATTTCTCAAACGATTTTAGAGTTATATATATCTCGAATAATGAAATTATAAATGCTTCGCTGATTAGTCTTAAGAATAATTTAGATTGTGTAATAAAGTTTGATTGGGATATAATTAAGATCTGGACTTTCTCTTCGATGTTGTAACTCTATGTGTTGCAATTGTGACTGTAAGGAGAGATATGGTACTAATTCCAAAAAATTCTGTAAATAGAATTGTTAGACCAGTTCCAATGGGTAAACAGGATAGTTTTCCCTGGGAATGACGCCCCTGCCCAGTAAATGTTAGTCAAAGCTGAGGAAAGCATAGGGGCCCACCTCGTCAAAAGCATAACCCCCCAAGAAAGAATGGTATATCACAGCATAAATAGAGACGGAGGCAGGCCGAGATTAGATATGTTAGATGATTTAAATATCCACTCATATATGGACATGAATAGGACAACGGAAGACAGAGAAGAGTGGCGGCTTTATATATTATGGACCTGCCAGTAGTCAGGGCACTAAGAGATAGAAAGAGATCAGTTCGTCTCTATGCAGATCTTGGGCGTAACGAATGCTTCAGGGAGTGATTCAGGGATAGCCTGTCATCAGAGCAAGAAATGTCTAAAACATGTTTGCCAGGCTGAGCGTACAGTGACCTCTACCATTCGCCTTAACTTTATCAGACATCACATCTTTTACGCCATTAGCGAGTCAGGACATGAAAATTCAGCAGGAAGCGGAGTCAATTTAAAAGTATTTTTGGTAAAAATTAATGCTTTTAAGTATAGTTCGGTAAATTTGAAACTCTAAGTGAAAACTCTTTCTAAAACTTATGAGGTTCAGTCACCGTTGCCAAATTTTAGGCGATGCATTAACGAGCTTCTACTTTAATCTTTAAGCCTAAATTTGTACAACGTCTTGATCTTTAAGCTTAAATTAGTACAACATCTTGCAAATACTCCCCCGCTTTAGAAACATTAGCGTAATTTAATTATCCGCCTTCATTTTCGCTTCATAGAACATTTGATTCCATTTGCGTCAGTGGATATGCACAAAACAATTGAGAGATTTCAAGTTAGTTAAAATAAATATGTTTTTAGTGTATGTTGTATATCCTTTTCAATAGAAACTATCCATTAAATACAGTATAAAGCTGACTGCTGTGCATTTTCTACATAAACTAACGATGGCTCGAGGCTTGAGAGTCGCCAGTTTGTGTTAGAAAAACAAAATAAAACAAATTAAATTAAAATTAAGAGTTCAAATTTCTGCAACGGTCGACACTTCCAAAAACTCAACACAATGGTGACATTTTTATTCTTTCATTTACTGTAACAACTCTGATGTCCTACTACTATTACTTCAAACTGGAAGATTTATTTCATTTAACTGATACCGTACCTAAGTAACCAAATTTGAAATATGTAAGCTATATGATTATAGTCACCCACAGTTCTCACATTCCATGTGCCCACACTTATCCTTCTATAAGGAAGAGAAGAGTGGAGGCGTTATATACCATGGACCTGCCATTAGGCAGTGCACTAAGAGAGAGATGATTATAGTGTTTTCCTGAAAAAAGCAGGACATAATTTAATGCTATTAATGTCCATTTTAAAACAATATTTGAAATAGTTCAGAGGAGATTGAATTGTTTTTTGATCGAGACATCGATACTTTTGCAGAGAACTTCATGATGACTTTTAGTAGAAATCGTTAATATTGAAGCCATCTCGCAAGGCCACGAGGCAGCGAGGACGGTAATGTAGGTGATGGATGCACTGAAGGGATGTTATTAAATTACTCATCCAGGTCGGATTTCCGTTATACAACATCCCATTGATTCATTAATATCATTTGCGAACATTGACGCAAAGTAAGAATGTGAATTAAATAAAATTGGTTTGAAGTAATTTACCACTATTCATTCTTTCAACTTTCGTTTTCTGCATTTATTGATTTTATTCTATTACCTTACATTAAGACTAAGACCGAAAGGCAAATTTTATAGTTCTGTGGTAAGGAGAGTAATGATGATGGTTCGGAATGTTGGACACAAAAAGGGAACATTTACAGAGTTTGCATGTGGCAGAAATGAGAATGCTGCGTCAAATGTGTGGAAGAATTAGGAAGGACAGAATGGAAAATAAATATGTGGGGATGAATTTGAATGTTGAGGGGATCGGGGATAGGTTGGCTCAGTCGAGATTGAGATGGTATGGGCATATTGTGTGAAAGGCAGACGAGGATGTAGCAAAGAGCATAGCAGCAGTGCCTTATCTGCACTAGTAATTACACCGTTTAGCTATGAAAAAGACTTCAAACGGAGATATCGTTATATTGCCTTAGCATCAGCATATGATGACTCCTAAGAATTATGTTAGAAACAGTTTTCGGCAGATATATTCTCCATTTTTCTGACTCGACAACTACACGGGAATTACATTAAAGAAGGAGAGAAATTGTGATACGCTAGGTAACAGTTTCCAGCCTCCAGGGCGTGCATGGCATTGACGTAAGATGCAGCAGATTAGCTTTCACCTGACATCCTTAGCACAGCCTAGTAACACGCTGTAGTATTATCTATCAGTAACAATACGTGACCTTGCATCAATTTGAATTCTTCCTAACAACGAACCAACTGTAAGAGGTATATGGAACAGAGCAATAACGATAGTAATGCCAATAGTAGTAGTAGTTGTTTTAATAATAATAATAGTAATAATAATAACAATAATAATCAACATCATCATAATCATCAATCATAATGAAAATGCAAATAATTATAATAAGTAATTGGATGACGTCGAGTAGCCGGGCGGGCGATTCAGCCAGTACGTATTGCTCGATCCCTTTCTATTCAAACCTCGGTTGGTTTTAACAGAGCTAAAAGTAATAAAAATTATAGTAGTAGTAATAATAATAGTGATAATAGTAATAAATAGCAATAATAATAAGAAGAAGAAATAATAACTGCAATAATAATACGTTTAATAATGCTAACAACAATGTTAACAATGATGTTAAAAATATTAATGTTAAATATGTTAATAATAATTAGATAACAATAATTGTATTTTCTTATTACTATAAACTTCAATTTAAATTATAGTAATAAAATTAATACATAATAATTAAGTAGTAAATTCATGAATAAGTTTTTAAATTCATTAATAAAAGTAATTAATTAATAATACTTCTAGCTAGTTAAGCGAAAACTCTTTTCCGTAGCACCTAGCAACTCTAATTACAGTGTTTTTTTGTTTCCTTTTTGCACTTTTAACTACATGACATTCCTGAGTGGAGAGTAGAAATATAACAATAATCCGCTTGTCAGGTTGTTTAAGAAATAAAAATGTTAAAGAAATAAAGATTAAAGAAAATATAAAAAAAAAAAAATAATAAAAATTATATGTAAATAATAATACTTAGTAATCATTTGTTTTACTTTTTATCGTTAAATCTTTTTTTTTTTTTATATATTCTCTAAAATTGTTCTATTTTTTCAACTGCCATTGTCGATTATTTTCTCGTGATTCTAAAAACATTCCGCAAGACTTATTCATATCTGACACGAAGCCACTTGTTGTGTGCTCCAACACGCCTAACAAGACTTGCTCATCCGTGTACTAAATTATATAAATTGTACTCCATCGACGTTAATGTTCTTCTACATTCGCTTCTATATTGTTAGCATCCTAGTATCTACAGTAATTTAGATAATTTAACCTAGAAAATTATGCAGCTTGATTCGTACGCAACAGTAGCTAATTGGACTTGTATATGACCGGAAAGAATCGAAGTTATTTATGCAGTGAAGGATTGGACTCAATTCCCTTCATTTGTACCGATCACTTGGATCACTGTCAAAACCGAGCTTACTGCTATCTAGAGGAACCTACACAAATTTGTCCCTAAAATAATATCTGTCATTAACAGATGATATTCATCTAACGGCCTCAAACACTTGATCTGTGAAGTACTCGTTAAAGAGCGTAATAGTAACTATGAATGGGACTAAATAAATATCGTAATACTTGCAATTGCAAGTAGGCCTATCTTTCCATTGACGTACATGTAGCTGATGACTGTGTACAACGGAATATATTGTGTATACGTGGAAGCCTGGAGCGGTTCACATGGCTAATTGGACCACTCCATATTCCATAGTCTTAGCTAAGCAGCTTACAAAAGCTTATTCGATTCAGAGCTGGTCAGTGACTTCAACTGACGTCGAATCTCAAAGAGCTCGGCTCTAATTGGATGAGGAAGATGTGATTCAACAATGGTTACAATGTAACTGTGTAAACACCTGCCGGCTCTAATTCGCTGCAATATTATTCTGCAAGACGTTTTTTTCAGATTTTACGGTCTTCAATTGTAATTATTTTTAATTGGGTTGTGCGTGAATGTGGTGTAAAGGATAAAAACATTGAAGATTATATTGTTATTATTTTAAAGTTCTTAATAATTATTGTAATGTCCTCGTAAAGGTGGACTACATTGGTGAATAGCACTTTAAGTAAATAACCAAACTCGATATAATTGATAAAGGATTTGATAGCAGACATGATTTACAAGCATTATGAAGAGGATTTCAATTATTACCTGGTCATCTCTGAAGGAGAGTATTCCTATGAAAGAAAGCATTATTAACTTTGCCACTTGGATCTACATGTATATTAATTGTTTTAAAATGATAAGTGGAAGCTTATGAACGTTGGTCTAATTTAAGCGCATTCATAAATAAAATCACGAGAATAGTATATCTATTCTACCCAAATTAATAGGTGTCTTAAGACTGGTTTTTCATTTACTTAATTTTCTTAGGAAAATTAGCTACTGTGCCTCTTTCTCTCGTTCTAGTGTACTGCGAGAGTCATTTTTCAATTTACATTTTTATTCAGTTCGTCTAAGTTTTAGCGCAAAAAATTCCAAGTTTTCGAGGTGGTTTCAAGTTGCTTTCCATATTGTCTGAATTATTCTTCTCTTGCTGAAATTACTGATTTTCGTAATCTCTTCTCGGATCTATTAGTGATACAAAGATTTAATCCAGCAAGCATTAGCATCAGATTATAATGCAACAGCTGTACAGCTCTTTCTGGTGACAGTTTTTCGTAAACAAGCCGGCTAATTACTGACGTGACAAACACATTCGTGATTCTAATACAATCAGAAATAATATCCGAAACATGTCCAGACCGGATGAAGCTTTTTACAGATACGTTATTATGCTTATTTCTTCGATTGTTGAGTTACCTGACTATGTCAGAGACTACGCAAGGTGCAACTAAGGCCAAACTCGACCAGCTGCTCTTGTAAATTGTAACAGTGTTAAGATTATGTTAAAATATAAAAGGAAAACATTAACGGAATATAAAAACATTTTAACAATAGCGCGCGTTAGTAATTACGCATGTGCTATGAAAATCGCATCAATATGGTTTACTTAATAGGCGAATTTAAAATATTTAATATTTATCATAAAAATTGGAAACTGAGCAATGATAACATAGGAACCTTCGGAGAGGCATTACCTGTATACCTCGCTAGTTCTGATTGAAAAACTTTATATATGACAGACAAGAGAACTCCAACTTTATAAAATCTATCTAGATGGGAAAGCTGCTTAAATGAATATGAACAAATCCCCGAGTGAACAACAATGTTATACCAATTCCGAACACGCGCACAAATGTTGGCAAAGATTAGTCCACTTTTGTTTTCAGAGTTATTTGTTGTAGAAATTTGAGCTGATAGATCGTTTATAAAAGACTCAGCGGATCTCTCATTTCAGTGCACCCCTTCATGCAACCAATGCTGATTAAAATAAAATAATTATTTTAATTTATCAATAGGAATTTATTTAGATCATAAATTGCGATTTTGCCATACTCTGGCTAGCCTTTAAATACCAATGGTTTACTATCGGATACGGACCTGCCAATAAGCAGAGGTATATTGTGTGATTTAAGAGCCACTGGAATGTCACTCAATTTATCATCGAGACTGTCAAGATAGGGAGACTTTTGAGGCGATTACTATGATTTCGGAAATTCGTCAATGAAATCAAAATTCCAGACGTATTGTAATATTATGTGATAATGAGAGAGTTTACAATTTAAATTTAAACGAACGGAAAAATCTCAAATAAGGGATTGACTGATAAATGATATTATGTAGGACAGAGAGAATTTGAGTCTATTCGCATCCCGACCCTAGTTAAACTGGGATTCAAGGGAAGATGACGATGATGATGATGATGATGAATGAGAGAGTATATAATCTTTATTTCACCAAATTCATGGCAATATGGAACTTATACTGTAGAAATTTAAAAAATTAAAATAGAAGTATGAAGAACAAGTATAAGCCTACATAGCACATGAATATTACCAAGTTTTTTATTATAACTAATTTCGGGGTAAATCAGTGGATAGGATCTGAAGTATATCTAAGTAATCGCCCTTATTTCACATGAGATCAAGAAAATTTTTGTTGCTAATTCATGCGCTGTCGCCATATTTCTCAATAGAAAGCTTCTAAATTACTGCGCCTGTTAGATATCATAGCTGACTAACTACCAACCATCAACTCAACAACCATCATAATAACCTAACAACCAACATAACAACCAAACAGCAACAACAACCATTATAACAACCATCATAGTAACCTGCACTACTTAAAGCAGTTATAATTGCTGGTAAAACCTTAAACAGCGTATCTGACTTCAGCGTACTTAATGCGAAATACTTAGTACTTTAATTTAATTCGATCAACATTTTGGGAATATTCGCATCTGCTCGAAAGTGTTAATTTAAATAATTTTTACTTGCTACACTGAGATAAATCGCAGTCTGTCAGCTCTTATCTGACATATAGTATGTCCGTAATTCACAGTAAGGGAAATTAGACAGAACTAATGCTACTAGACTTTTGGAAACTTTTGTAGAGATAAAGAATATTTATGTCAGCTAAAACCCCCATAATATTTAAAATAACTGCCCTTGCTAGTATTTAAAACTCCAGATTAAATAAAAAATATAACAAATAAATCCTGATCTGTAACACAATGATTCTTTCATATTTCATTATTTTTAATACGTAAGTGGGTATTTCTTGTGAAAAACCTAATCTTACATTCTTACTGCACTGTACAGTAGTGCCTACACAATACAACGCAAAGCAAAATTAATATATATCTGCTTCATCGATATTATAGAAAAATGATAGGGAAACATTGAATAATGTAAGAATTGAATAATAGGAAGAATTCCGAAGAAACGAATGATAGAAAGATGGATGGAAAAATCGTTCATTAAATAAAAAATATCATAATTTGCATATCCAATTGCTTAGCTAAAGAGCTAAGATAACTCTACGCAATGCACAGTAGAAACTTTGCTAAATTATTACAACTTATCAACTGACTCAAAACTGAAGTTATCCAATGAACTAATTACTACATGTAAATTAATCATAATTTAATGTCAGATTTATTTAAACATCGGCGATTTTGTTGACTTTAGTAGGCTTACTTAAATGAATAGCTAAATAAATTAATTCGAAATCATCAAATGACAGATCAAACTAGCAGGCTAAGCCGCTAAATATTTTATACACGTTTTACCACTTTTTTATTGCACAAAAATACATAATAAGTGAATCAATTACTTTGACATATAGATTAATTTCAAAAATGCCTGATTTTAATTTGTATCGCAGAGATCTCAAGGTTGAGAACCTTCTACTGGATGACAAGAAAAATATCAAGATAATCGGTCAGTATTGATGCTATTCAGTGGGAATCGTTAAACTATTTATTATATTAAACAATATAGTACATCAAACTATTTATTGTATTAAACTATTTATTGTTATAAAATTAATAACATTTATCTGCATGACATGCCTGCATGTTAATTATAAGTACATGTACATTATTGTCTCCGTTTTATTGTTGCCTAGACATTTTTTATTAAATTGATATATGTCGGTATATAGTCATAAGTAGTATGAATATATAGTATATCAACACATATTACATGTAGTATATAGAACAGAACGTACAGTATATTATTACAATAGCGGCAGCTGTAGCAGCAGAGTAGCAATTGAAGTAGCTGTAGCTGTAGCAATAGCAGTACCAGTAGCAGTGGAATAGCACAGTAGCAGTAGAAATATTAATAGTAGCAGTAGAAACTATAAAGTAGCAGTTTTTATACTACAGTGTAGAATGTTCTTCTGCAGACCTCAACTCTATGTTCAGTGTAGTAAATACATATATCATTTGTGTTTCAGTCCTTGGAGATTAATTTAAAATGCTTCCCTGCAATGGTTTCTATTTAGTCTCTAATTAGAAATATTTCCTTTACCATTCTTTTTATTAAAGAAGTTTAGCATATACAGCACTTAGAGTTTCGAGGCACTGCTGAAGTTTCGTAAATAGAATTTAACTTCAGAATTAAATCAGTCAATTATTTCTTCAGAGGAATCCTTTCTATCGAATAACTTGTGATCACAACAAGAAAATATACAGTATGATCTAGACCTGCTGTATTTAGTTCGTCTTTAATGCACAATTAAATATAAGTAGCGTATGAATTTGACAAGGAACAGTAGGATTACACTTTCAATTTTTTTCAAGTAATTCATAGAGATTAACGATAGGCGAATTTTGTGATTCGAAAACTGTTGCACATTGTATAATGTACATGTATATTTAGTTTACTTTCTGAGGTCTTGTCAAGCATGTTGTACAAAATAATTAATTACTGAAATTCAGATTCACAATTTTCTTTTGGCTAATTGTATATATTTCTGCCCTAAGCTGATCGCCATCCATATCCTGCTTGTGACAAAAATGGTTTTCCGGTCGTTTCAACCCAGAGGCTGTTGCTTACAGTATGTGTCCTAGTGCACTACCAATGTGCACTAGTGTACTACCTATGAGTACTAGTATGCTACGTATGTACATGTATTCTAGTTTACTACCTATTTGCACTAGTGTACTACCTATGTGTACTAGTATGCTACGTATGTACATGTATTCTAGTTTACTACCTATTTGCACTAGTGTACTACCTATTTGCAATAGTGTACTACCTATGTGTATTTGTGCATTACTATACAATCTATGTGTACTAGTGTACTACCTACATGTATGTGTACTAGTGTAATATCTATTTGTGCTAGTGTAATACATATTTGTACTAGTATACTTGTGTACCAGTATATTACAAATGTGTACAAGTCTACTGCTTATTGTACTAGTGTGCAAGTTTACTACCCTTTACCCTACCCCTGTACTAGTTAGTTTTCAGTACTATTAAGTACATACCTGTACAATTCTGGTCAATCGATAGATTTATACATTTTTTATTTCCGACCGGCAGTCTATAGAATTAATCAACTTACGCAATTAATGCTTAGTAATTAAATGATATTAATATACATATTATGTTTAACAACAAGGATATCTGTAAACTTTTAGTGAAAATCTGTAGGTTAATGCTGTTGCATTTAATGCATTTCCTGGAGGCTTTTTTGACATCATCATCAAATAAACCAACCGATCTTTTAAAAGAATCGTAAATAAGATACGACGGTGCTATGGTAAAATAATTGCAATCGCACCTTTGTATATCGGAGTTGAATAGTTAGCGCAGTATTGTTAACTAACCGGCAGAGGACCTCGGGGTTCAAATCTCGTACAGACCATCTCTGACGGCATCTGTAGAAACATAAAACAATGTTAAACACGATTATTGTTTAATTGTTATTGAATTTTATGGTAGTTTTCATAACTAAATAATTATAATCATGACTCTTGTGATGATGGAAGTGCGTTGTATCAGACTTATTCAGCTCGGTTCATGGAATTTTAAATTATAGATCATGATGTTTGAGAGGAAACTCTGACTGACATTTATCTTCAGATATAAATGTCGTTGCAAGCTTAAGGCCTGATTTGTGATGCTTAAGGAAATGATTTCTAAAATATGTCATTCTCGAATGAACTAAACTGAATAACACAGTTCATTATATTTTATTTACGCTTAACATTTGCGCAATGTGAGACAGTCTTCTATTTTTCAAATATATGGGCAATGTCAGATTGTCTGGCACCCCATTAAAGATTTTCTTCACACTAGTTGAAGAAATTAAAAATTAAGTAAATAATAAATAAATTAATAATTAATTAAATAAGTAATAATCTGTTTCAGCATCATCTTCTTAAATAAATTACATGTGTAAATAAAGGAAATTAAATTTATTACAGGACAACATTCAACCCTCTACTAGACGCTTCTAATGTTATACTGGATTGATGAGTCAATCGGTCTGATTGATAGGAGATTGATTGATACTGATTGATAAGAGATTGATTGATACTGATTGATAAGAGA
Organism: Enchytraeus crypticus; assembly: GCA_905160935.1. Lineage (NCBI taxonomy): Eukaryota > Metazoa > Annelida > Clitellata > Enchytraeida > Enchytraeidae > Enchytraeus > Enchytraeus crypticus. Next base: position 1,677,045 of record CAJHZI010000414.1, on the reverse strand, counting down.
TTGATTGATACTGATTGATAAGAGATTGATTGATACTGATTGATAAGAGATTGATTGATACTGATTGATAAGAGATTGATTGATACTGATTGATTAGGGATTGATTGATACTGATTGATAAGAGATTGATTGATACTGATTGATAAGAGATTGATTGATACTGATTGATAAGAGATTGATTGATACTGATTGATAAGAGATTGATTGATACTGATTGATAAGAGATTGATTGATACTGATTGATAAGATATTGATTGATACTGATTGATAAGAGATTGATTGATACTGATTGATTAGGGATTGATTGATACTGATTGATAAGAGATTGATTGATACTGATTGATAAGAGATTGGTTGATACTCATTGATAAGAGATTGATTGATACTCATTGATAAGAGATTGATTGATACTCATTGATAAGAGATTGATTGATACTGATTGATTAGGGATTAATTGATACTAATTGATAAGAGATTGATTGATACTGATTGATAAGAGATTGATTGATACTGATTGACAAGAGATTGATTGATAAGAGATTGATTGATACTGATTGATAAGAGACTTACTGTTTGATAGTGAATGAGTTAAGGGATTGACAGTAAGTTTGATGTTTGACTGAACATCAGTAAAATAATTTAACTATTAATTGATTGATACAGATTTCGGATTAAGTAATTCGATACGAATGACGTCAGATAATTACGATCACAGCGTGGATGCCACTTATCAGTCCCAACAAAATGGACTTCCTGTGACTGAATCCGAGAGCACTAAAGCTAATGGGAATGATGGCGTTAAGGACAACCTGTGCTCAACGCAATGCGGCAGTCCCGCCTATGCTGCCCCTGAGCTGCTGGCTAATGGACGTTATGGACCTAAAGTTGATATCTGGAGCATGTTAGTCTTCCTTGATGATATTTAGATGTTTCCCGTCATTGAGTCCGCGTCATTGAGGAATAGATTAATCGTTAACTGTAAATAGCGTAAGAGGCGATTAAACTAGATCTAAGGAAGATAACGGGAAACCACCGCAGAAGTAATAATTTCCCAAGCTAAGCTGCATATGGTATCGATAAGACCGATATCGATAATATAATGACCGATATCGTCACTGGAAGCGACCAGCGACGATATGGGTAAGACCTCCGATCGCCGATCAGTATGTGTGGGTTCAAATACTAGGCTCATCGTCACTATCGCTTTCAATTAAAAGACGAAACTGTCGCTAGCATCGGCTGAATTTTCACTTAACTATATTGTATATTATAGTATATCATAGTACATATATATATATACAGACTGGGGCAAAAAAATAATCCCCTAGCGAAATCTCAATAATTTCAACAAAACTCAAAATATTTGTATAAAATTTTTTGAGCTTCTACAGGAGGAATTTCTGCAAGTCACCTGCAAATTTTATGAAACTCTATTGAGCAGTAAGAAAATTACAGCGTTTCTAGGAAAAAAGTACAAAAATCAAATTTAACAAGGCTTTTTTACCAAAAGTCTTAATAACTTGGACAAAACGCAAAATTGTTTTACAAGATTTTCGGGTCTTCCAAGGGAGGAATTTCTGCATATATCCTGCAAATTTGGTGAAAATATATTCAGAAGTAACAAAAATAAAGCGCTTCTTCGGAAAAAATGTTAAAATCAATTTTAACAAGGCTTACTTAAACAATTGCAACGTTTTTTTCAAAATTTAGGAAAAATTTAAACAGAAGAACGAATTGTAAGCATCTTTTATTAGAGTAGCTAACAAGGTAGTGCAGGCATATACTCCACTACTTAAGTAAACGGCCCTTTTCAGGGTCGTTATTTTCTTTAAAAAGAACGACTGACATTTCAAAAAGCTTTGTTAAAATTGATTTTAGCACTTTTCGAGAAGAAATGCTGTAATTTCGTAACTAATGCAGATATTTTAACCAAATTTGCAGGATATACGCATAAATTTCTCCTCTAGAGGCTCCGTAAATTTCGTAAAGATATTTTGAGTTGTCTTAAAGTTATTGAGATTGCGCTAGGGGATTATTTTTCTTTGCCCCAGTCTATACATGTATATATATATATATATATATATATATATATATATATATAATATATATATATAATATATATATATATATATATATATATATATATATAACGTTAACTTCAAATTGTGTCTGTTAAAGAGGTGTCAACATGTATGCGATGTTGGCTGGAACACTGCCCTACACAGTTGATCCGTTCACTATAGCAGCTTTACACAAGAAGATGCTCAATCGTGAAATGAACCCGCTTCCTAGTCATCTATCGCAAGGTATGTTGACCTTTAAAGGCTGATAGATTGACAAGTAGTTGTAGCAACAGACGTTAAATCAGTTTTTGCAGAAAGCTGCCTAACAGCCGAACTTTTGCGTATCGACATTTAGGTGTATGTTTCAAACTAAATGTAACTGGCAGTAAAAGTCAATAATAAGTAATGCTTAGCTTCGAATATCTCTCTCTCTTTCTCTATCTCTATCTCTCTCTCGTTCTCTCTCTCTCTCTCTCTCTCTCTGTAATTCTATCCAGTTTTGCATATTCCTATTGATCATTGATATTCCTATTCCCATTGATCTACTTATCAAGCTCATTAGTAAGCATAACTTCGATCAAATGTACCCATCAAATATACCCTATCATATGTACGACATCAAATGTACTCCATCAAATATCTCACAAGTACGTCTGTAATGAAATAATTATAATTTTAGTTACAATGGCTTGCTTATATCTACTACTCTTCAGGATAATTTTCATTGTCCTGCTCAATATTTGTTTTTTGTCGGCTCTTATAAACTCTCGCGTAGTCAATTTTTACCTTTAGCGCAATTCACAAGTTTATGGCTTCGAAACTTTCTAATTCTTTGTAATGGCTAACAAATTAGAAATACTTACTTATGCTCATCAAAGCACATAAACATTTCAGATAGCCTGAAGTATTTTACAATTTTGATAACTCAGCATGGTATTACCATTTCAGAGTGCAAGGATCTCGTGGAAAAGTTTCTGACAGTAAATCCGGCAGAGAGAATTACGTTGAAGGAAGCCATGCAACACCCGTGGATCACTGAAGGTAAGCCATGTGTTAAACTTATTCGGCTTCATTTCCAATCATTTGGTTATGGCTTCTGAGTTTGCATCTAGATCAGTTATTCTAATATCTCAGTATCTAAAACTATATTATTGCTTTTCCTGAACTTTGTATGCAAATTCAGTTACCGAGAAACTAAGCCAGTTCAAAGCAGTAATCACTATATTAAATGACGTGAATAACCGATTGACTAACTGACAAATGATTAATGTATTGATTGATTAACTGACTGACTCATTTGTTTAGTGATTTATTTATTGGCTAATTGAAAGAACGACGAATTGATTAATTGATTTTAATTTATTGGTTGACTGACTTACTGACCTACTGATTAACTGAGACAATTTATTGACCGACTTGCTGGAGCCTAGGCGATGTCGGTTAGATATCCGTACGTATAGATTCAAATTCTGGGCGCGCCTGTCACTGATATAGCTTTCGTGAGATGAAACTGACGTTAACATCGGCTTTACAACCTTACCGACCAATTGATTGACAGGTAAAACCAAACCGTTTCATCGGATTCCATACCCCAATAGACTTCAGTCCAGTGATCTCCTCCAGAGCGTCGTCAAGCACATGACCACAAGGCTCGACTTCAGGCCTGGAGAGGTTCATCGCCTCGTCACCGCCAACGCTCCCTGCAGTGCTACCGCCATCTACCACCTGCTCGCCCAGAGACTTCACAGGTACCAGGAGGAGCACGGCCTGGAGGAAACGCCTGGTGCTCGCAGTCTGGGAGTAGACACTCCTGGGTTAAACGAGGAAGTGGACGTGGATGACACTGGAAGACTGCGTAGAGGGGTAAGTCTCGTCGATTAGATCGACTGTAACGTTTTTATAGTAAATGATGATTTTAGAATTCAGTGTTTAATAGAAAAGTAGCTGAAAATGTCGATAATTTTGCAAAAGCTGATAAAAGCTAATGTTAACGTCGGTTTCCTCACTCGAAGGTGATGTCAATGGCGGGCGAGATCAGGATTTGAAACCCGCACATACTGATCCGCGGTCGAATATCTTACCGACATCGCCACTGGCTCCAGCAGTAGGCCTATAAGATAAATCTCATTTAGAAGACATATTCAATATTATTTTCCCATGCCTACCTTCTGTCTTCACGTATGACAATCTATATGGAGAGAGAAGCCTGATAATGCTATAAAATATTATTAAAAGGGGAAATAAATGTTTTTAAAATATTATGATCAAAGTGGACCTTATTATGACACTTTAATTCAAATACCGAATGCCTTCAGTGATAAGACAGAATGTAATATTTAATTAATGCATTATTTATTAAATCGTGTTCTTCTTTTCAAAACTCTGCGATTTGGCAAACCTTCTTACTTATCTGAAATTCTTCTTCCCCTATCGTCCCTTACGTTCACTTCGTTCCACCGATGCCAATCTTCTCTCTGTTCCAAATATTCTCACATCATTGGGCAGACGTTCTTTTTCTTACGCAGCACCCACTATCTGGAACTCTTTACCTGCTAATCTTCGCTCTTGTTCTTCTTTTTCAACATTCTCTAACAAGCTTAAGACTTACGTTTTCCCACCGTAGACATAATCAATCTACCGTGACCATTTTTGATCACCGGACTGGCTTTCGTTTAGGACCTTACTTCTCCTCAGCACATTTCTTTTGCAGATTGGTCTGGGTTAATTGATCTGTAGTGATGTGTGCTGTTGGGGACGTCCCTGACATCATCCCTGGATGAGGAAACGGACGTTAAACCTTTATTATTATTATTATTATTATTATTACAGTTATACTTCATTTGATTGTCAAAGCCTTCTGAGGGGTTGATTGTTCATTATAATTAACAGTTTCAATTGAGTTGGCTTCGTGAAAAATATCATGGCCAGCCGGATTCAGAATTAAGTCTGATGACATTTTATTTCGCAAATTAAAGGATTGTGACCTATTATCAGTAGGCTTTGTCACTTTCTCTCGATATTTTTCGTTCTTTTCTCTCTTTTGCCCCCGTTTAATGCGACAGGTTCAAGACACATATTCTACTTGTATCTTCAGTTTCGCTCAGTAAAGCTGAGCGCTATCTAACACTAAACAGTGTGTGAACTTTGAACAAAAGCTTCAAGGATTTTATTGGAGATTTGTAGAATTAATGAACCTTTAGGATGATCACGTGTTTACTTTATAGTAATAAAATAAACAAATTTATTTTAGCACACTCTGTACTACTAGTAATCTAGTACTTTACTACTAGACACTTATTAGTATTTTACTACTGCGAATCAGTATAGTTTTGGTACTAGTACATTTTTAAGAATATTTAAAGAATATTTTACTACCATTAGGATTTATCTAAATGAAAGTTCTCCAGCTAATTTTCGTTTAATTTTTTGACTCATGACATTATTCAATTCCTCATTAGGCTATCTGTGTCATTCAGCATCAAATTGCGCATTTTTCAATTGATTTGTTTCTTATTTTCCCGGATCATTCTGAAAACAAATCATCACTCTCTAAGACAAGCAGCGACTGGATACCATAGTACAGCTTTCATAGCATGCATCATAAACGGAATATAATTATTTCTAGCGTTGTCGGCCTAATAAATGCTTCTAAAATTAGAATCTAGTCACAAATTAGTCAGAAATAGAAAACCTCGCAGCACCAATCAGGTATTGCAAGCGGCAACGCCAGCAGGTCTGCTAATCACAGTAATGAGCCGTACAGAGCTTAGATCTCAGCGTGCCTGCTGCGGCTATTTCAGAAATATTTGAACGTCAGAACAATATGAAGAGTTCTAATTAGAGATAATGACAAAACAGTTACATATACATTACATATATACATAGATATACTTTACATATATATATATATATATATATATATACATGTATATATATATACATTATACATATACTGTATATATATATATATATATATATATATATATATATATATACAGTATATGTACACATGTTCATATATATACGTGTATATACGGTATACGCGGTATATTCATATATGTACGGCATATATTAAAATGTAGGCCTACATAAAGAGAAACAGAGAAACAGAGAGAAAGAGAGAGAGAGAGAGAGAGAGAGAGAGAGAAAGAAAATGAAAAGAAGAAAGAAAGCAGAAGAGTGAGTACTTGATGGTGATAGAAAACACGATAGATATGACTGAAAGAGAGACATAAATTGATTCATTAATGAAGAAAAAGCAGAAGAAATTAGATCATCTGCTGAAATAACATTCCAGACAAAGAAAAAAGTAAACACTCATTATAGTGAAATGATCAACTATGTTGATATCAATCACTTTTAAACTACATGCTTAAACCATTAGGCAATTTAGACCATTTTCCGTATAACCAGTCCAGTGAATGTCCGAGATTTTACTCTCAGATCAGCGCGGCTGGGAGTCGAACCCACGAGTGTTCAATTCACCTCAGAATCTGTCATTTAAAACTTCATGACGTTACCTCTACGCTATTAAGACATGACCTAATTCTCACAAATGAGCCGTTAAACAGTAATTTATACAATAATTAATTAAATCGTGTAATATCAAACAGGTTAGTGACTCAATTAAGAAGTCTCGAAGACCGATCAGCGACCATGACACTGCTACAGAAATACACGTTTCAAAAACAAATTGATGACAAACTTTTTGTCACCCCGCTCTGTAGGCATGTTAAATAAGTTAATGCAGCAAATAAGTTAATAATGACAGATGTTACAAAAACATCTGTCATTAATGGGTAAACAGGATTCTTTTTCTCAGGGAATGACGCCCCTGCCCAGTAAAGGTTAGTCGAAGCTGAGGAAGGCATAGGGGGCTCACCTCGTCAAAAGCCGAATCCCCCAAGAATAATGGTATACCAACAGTTACGTTATATTAATTAAAAGATCCACTCGTATGTGGACATGAAGAGAAAGACGGAAGATAGAGATGAATAGAGTCGTTATATACCATGAACTTGCCAGCAGGCAATGCACTGAAAGAGAGAGTTATAAAAATGATAAAGTTAGTGTTAATGTCAGTTTCCTAAATCGAAAGTTAGTGACGGTAAAAACCAGCGAAGCTCATAGGGTTGGACCAAATTTATAAAGAAAGAGAGTAGGAAAGGAAAGTGAAAAGGGTGAGAGCCGCGAGAGTGTAAGCTGGTATGTCATTCTTACTGCATACTTACAGACAATGACGGAATTGCTGAAGTGGTATATGAATAAATTGGCTTCTAAAGCGTCACTCACATTGCGGCAGCTATGAATGAGTGCTAAGGAGTGCCGCTCGCTTAATTAAGGAGAGCAAAGATTGAGAAATAAGAAGAAAGGAAACATGAGTAGGATGCTGGAAGTGGAATATGTGTCACGTGATAAGCCGAGTGTCAGGCGCTCATGCAGTATGTCTCTAGTTCTTACTAATAAAACTCTAAATATAGCTGCGGTCTAGGTTAATTGAAGCCATGAATAGAATTTACTTGATTGAAGAAAATGTAAATAGCTGTGTCCTTGACATAATATTGCATTTGCCAAGCAAATTGCAAATACTTCCCTACGTATGTATTATCCGATCAGATATGCCTTTGTACATGCGGTATACATGTATACAGATGTGCTTTTTTGAATGTCTCGATAGCGCAATGGTTAAGGGTGTAGATAACGTCATGAAGTTTTAAATGACAGACCTAAAGGTGAATCGAACTCTCGTGGGTTCGAATCCCAGCCGCGCTGATCTGAGAGTAATCTCGGACATTCACTGGCCTGGCTACACGGAAAATGGACTAAATTGCCTAACGGATATAACATGTGGTATTAAAAGTGATAGATATCAACATAGTTGATCATTTCACTATAATGTGTGTTATTATTATTTTGTATTGTTTACACCGTCAAGGCGATTGTTTTAACGCAAGGCGTAAATTTCTATTAAAAAAATTAAAGTTAAAGTAAATTTATTTATTAATAAAAATAATAATAATAATAATAATAATCCTTTGTGCCAATGGGCTTCTCCCATAGTACTCTACTCGGCGCGCCACTCTCTGGAGAAGAAGCTACTACCACCGTTTTATCTAGCCGCTTGGAGGATGTCAAACGTACAGCATCGCGCTTGAAGTCGCTAGCCGCTTATGATGCTTTGACAATCCTTCGCTTTTCATTAAGTGCACCTAAACTTATGCACATTCTGCGCTCTAGTCCGAGTTTCTCTAATCCGCGTCTTTTAGACTACGACGAGGCTCTTAGGCTATGCTTGTGCGCCGTAATCAACGCAGATTTGTCTGATTTGCAGTGGCAGCAAGCCAGTCTACCGGTGAGCAAGGGTGGTCTTGGAATTCGTCTTGTTTCCCATATCGCGCCTTCAGCCTTCTTGGCATCAGCGCTGGGAACGAGGCAGTTGCAAGACGCCATCCTACATAAGTGCTCCCTTTCTGCCGATAGATCCATTGACGTTGCGCTGTCAGTTTGGTCCAAATGCCTCACATCTAGTGCTCCACCTTCTACCTCAGTCAGTAACCAGAAATCATGGGACCGTCCTATAGTGGATCGGATTTACAACAGTCTGTTAGATTCAAAATAAAATGCAGTAGACAGAGCACGACTCCTAGCTGTATCAATCAAAAGAAGCAGTGACTGGCTTCACGCTCTCCCTGTTGCTTCTTATGGGCTTTTTTAGACAATGAGGCGATTCGAGTAGCCGTTAGTTTCCGTTTAGGGGCGAAAACTTGCGAGCCTCACATGTGCCCCTGCGGTCCTGAAGTCGACGCTTTAGGTCTCCACGGCCTCTCCTGCAAACGAAGCACAGGTAGAATGTCTCGCCATCACAATTTAAATGACTTAATATGGCGAGCACTTTCAAGAGCAGGCATCTCTTCCTCTAAGGAACCAAGTGGGTTGTCCAGATCAGACGGCAAGCGTCCGGACAGCCTGACTTTAGTGCCCTGGTGCAACGGTAAATGTGCCGCATGGGACGTCACGGTCATTGACACTATGGCAAACTCCTACCTGAATACGACTTCAGTCACAGCCGATGGAGCTGCTGTTCATGCCGCCTCTAGGAAGTTGGATAAATACCGAGATCTGTCCTCAGGATATGAAGTTGTTCCGGTGGCCATTGAAACCATGGGCCCGATGAATCCCGAAGGAGTTGACTTTATTAATGGCATAGGCAGACTTATCACAGAGCAAACCGGCGATAAGCGAGAGACATCTTTTCTTTGGCAAAGGCTTTCCATGACTTTGCAAAGATTTCATGCAGTCTGCTTCAACAATTCTTTTAAGCCGATTGATGACCTCGAGTAGCCGGGCGGCGATTCAGCACGTATTGCTTGAATCGTTTTTATCAAACCCCAGGTTCTTTACACCGGGGTATAAAAAAAAAAATAATAATAATAATAATATTATTATTATTATTATTAATAACAATAATATTATTATTATTAATAACAATAATATTATTATTATTAATAACAATAATATTATTATTATTAATAACAATAATATTATTATTATAAATAACAATAATATTATTATTATAATCATTATTTTGATGCAGGGCAGTAACCGAGTGGTGGGTAAGAGGAACAAAGCCTCAGAGCTGGTGGAAGAAGGGTCACATGCGGAGAGAATAAAAAAGAGAGCTCCTCGGCGCAGCATTAGCGACGAGTTCGCTGCTAAGATCAACTTCGACGCTTTGAAGGTCGCAGAGAAGTCGATCTGTAACTCTCCCGCGAACAGTCGATCACCGTCAACAAGCAGGGTTGATAAGAGTGTGTCCCCCAGGATCATCAGAGGTCCTTCTGAGGCAGAGTCTTCCAACAATCAGGTAGGTTATATATATATATATGTATATATATATATATATATATATATACATCTATATATCTCTCTCTCTTCGGGGAGCTATATATGTATATATATATATATATATATATATATATATGTAATATATATTATATATATATTATATATATATATATATATATATATATATATATATATATATATATAGGTCCCCTATGCCTTCCTCAGCTAGAGAGAATATATATATACATATACATATATATATATATATATATATACATGTATATATATATACATATATATATGCATATATATATATATATATATATATATATACATCTATATATAATATCTAAATATAATATCTAAATATATATCGTATAGGAATGCATCTTATAGCAATACATCGTATTGCACTACACCTTCAAGCAATACACCTTAAAGCAATACATCTTATAGCAATACATCTTATAGCAATACATCTTGTAGCAATACATCTTATAGCAATACATCTTATAGCAATACATCTTATAGCAATACCCCTTATAGTAATACCCCTTATAGAAATGCATCTTATAGAAATGCATCTTATAGAAATGCATCTTATAGAAATGCATCTTATAGTAATGCATCTTATAGAAATGCATCTTATAGCAATAGATCTTATAACAATTTTACTTATAGCAATGCATCGTGTAGCAATACATCTTATAGGAATACATAGCATAGCAATACATCCTATAGTAATACATCTTATATGAATACATCGTATAGCAATACATCCTATAGCAATACATCTTATAGCAATGCATCTTGTAGCACTACATCTAATAGCAATAAATATTCACCTGGATTAGCAATACATCTTACAGATTGTGTTTATTGTAGAGAGAACAAGACGATGAAGACCTCAAAACTTGTTCCGTGAAGCTCTCGACACCATTCAATGTTAGAAGATTGTCACAGCTTTCAAATGAAGAATTAGATCTGGAAAGCGATGCCAAGAAGAAGGGCGACGATGCAGTTAAACCAAACGAGAGACTAGCCTTTAGGCGAAGCCCTAAGATCACCGGAAATTGTCTATCACCCTCTCGTCCAGTGTCATACGTTCAGGTAATTTAACCATTAGGCTATGTCCTGATAGGCTGTAGGAGAATATACCTAGTTGTGCAAATATCACGCATGAAATTAAAAAGGACGTTTATTATTAAAATACTTTTCTTTATTAATAATTGATTTGATAATAAGATAACTAGCAACGTTGCATTACTAGGCCTATATTGTTTACTGTTAAAGGAAAGCCTAGAAGCAAAAGAGCTTTCTGTTCTCATTTTTACGAAAATCTTGTCTTGATATATCTCCATGCACAATAGGGCCGTTGTTCTACCCACAGCTGCTCGCAATACAGTACTATAAAAGAAGTAATTTAGGAGGTTAGTCTTACATAAATATTGATCTGATCATCTTAACAACTGAGAATAAACCAACCAACAACTGCGCAAATTTTGTAAGTGGCATCTAGCCCAGGTACTGATATAGTTACTGAGCAAGGTAACTGGGGGCTCTGAGAAGTTATACTGACCCTCTTGAAAATTAAACTGTGTGTCCATGAAATAAAACTGTTGATATGCTATAGAACTTTTGATCTTTGGAGTTCTCTATTGTGAATGTAATTGAGGATTAACGTGAACGGGATTATAATTTCATTAGAAGCATACACAGAGAGAGAGAGAGAGAGAGAGAGAGAGAGAGAGAGAGAGAGAAAGAGAAAGAGAGAGACAGAAAGAGAGAAAGTGATAAAGATAAGTATTACTAAAACATTAGAATATAAGTTTTAATATTAACTTTATTGTGCCAGGTTGCTGAAGACAATTTAGATGCTCTGAGCTTGAAGGGCTTTGATAGGAAAGATTCTCAGTCCCCTATAAGCATCTGCAGATCACCCACTATGTCAAGAGTTAGCAACATTCAGCAGGATAAAACAGGTGGGTAGCGCTACCAGCACTATGTTTACTACCAGCACTTACGTTTTGTTGATATACAAAGTTGCAGATGTTGTGCAATGATATGTTCTAATAGTTAATGGATTTCGCTAGAGAGGGCTTAACCATGGACTTCTATATAATGAATATATAATTTTTCATATAATGGTGCTATATATAAAGGTGTCGATGGCTAAACAGAGCTAGTATAACGGATACTAAGCATTACGTTGTTTAAGTTACATTTAGGTAGGATGTCGATATTTTGCTGCAAAATATTAAACTAAAGATTCTGTATCGAATATGAAGGTTAGGGCATTCAAGAGTGTTTATATCGCACTATAGGCCTACATGTAATAGCTGACTTTGAAACTGTAAGTATGCGGACATCATCTTGTACTTTAGATGTTCCAAAAGTGGATTAAAAAAACATGATCCATCCAGATATCTCAAAAGTGCTGTCTTTCCTTATTTAGTTATGCTATGCGAAACATATAAGTCTACTTCTAAGATTAATCAGTACTGATTAACTACCTATTGTCTTAATGAGAGCCAAGCATCTACCCCAGACTAACTGTACTTCATCTTTCTCATAAGAAGGTATATATTTATTCTCTTACTGAATTGGGTGTTCGTAAAGAAGCGAGGTAGTACAGATAATATATGATTTTGCGTCAAGAACTACTGCTCGCTTAGACGAAATCTAGCTAAGAAAAATTTGTATTGAAGTTCATCGTTGTTTGGTTACAGGTAAACTTAAGATTTGTCAGAACTCTGTTGAGACCAACGAACTATCAAATGTCGACACCAACATCTCCATCACAGGAGTGAGGAGGTTCTCACCCCTCCTAGGAAGAGAGTGTGACGCTCCCAACACAGTGCGACAACAACAACAACATAAACAACCGAAATATCAACAACAGAAACAACCGGGAAAATCTTCGCGCCAGCACTTCGCTAAACCCAGCGTAGGCGCTCCAGAGCCGACCAATGAGGTGGGTCTCTTTCGCTTGATTATTGCTGAGAGCTAAATGATAAAGCCTAAACTAGCAGCACTTTCATATCTACACATGTATTGGAATGCATATCAATAACAAACAATAGGATTATAGATGCTATAGTGCCGTCGACTACAACATTGAGCACTGTCGAGCCAAACATTAAGTCGATGAGCTGAATTATATCTCTATTAGGCCTATGTGTTTAGCCAAACGGCAGGTTCAAGGTATAAAAATCCTTCTCAAAGTCCGCTTTCATGCTCAGTAAGAATTTCAGCAGATTATTTCTCTCCCTCAGTGCACTGCCTACTGGCAGGTCCAGGGTATATAACGCCTCCCCTCTTCTCTGTCTTCCGCTTTCCTCTTCATGCCCACATAGGAGTGGATCTTTAAATTATCTATCATTTCTAATCTCACCTGCCTCTGCCTCTATTTCCTTTCATTCTGCTTTCTAAGGTCTCTTTTAGTATAGGCTACTTTCTACCCTTAGAATGTGTCCCATCCAACCTTTCTTCTTATTTGGTAATGCATTCTCTCCAGAAATTTAATGATTATGGAAACGATACTAACGTTATCACAACCTACTAAATCATTATTGATCGAGTCGTGTATTGATTTGTAACTGCGATTGATTTCCATTTTCAGGAAGAATTATAGTTTGATTTTTATCTAAAATGATTAGAAAATGATATTTCACAAGAGATAAAAGTCGCAATTTAGCTTTCCATTTCTCAGCTAAGTTGTATAGATTTAACTGACACAATATCGATCATTTTTAGCAATATTATACCATTTATTACATTACTGATGCTAATTACCAGATAATCATTATCATCGCTTTTTCCTATTCCCATACAGGTTGTCAACGAGAAATCAGGAACTACCGGAAGCAGAAAAGTCCGTCCACCCTACAAAACAAGTAAATCAGTGGACGGGATCTTAAACACTCGCAACAGCGAAGAAAATCTTATTCCTTCTTCAGAGGAGGGGACGACTTTTGTTAAAAGATCACACAGAAGCAAACCAACCAATCACAGGTCGCCTCAAGGTCAACCTGATGCAAGGGGCTTTGAGTCTCGCATCGAAGGTCAAGGATCCTTATCGCCAATGCGTCACATTGGACCAATTAAATCAGGCCCAGTGATTATGGATCCAATTAATTCTAGCCCAATAAACAATGATCTAAATTACTCTAGTCTAATGAACCATACTCTAGTCAACTCAGCTGTAACGAATAGTGTTTTCAATAGCCCAGTTTTACTGAACAGTGGCCCAACTAGCGTAGAAGGTTCTGAAACGGGTAACAATAAAAAGAAGAGCAGAATCCTGTCGAAGAAAGGTTCCATTCTTTCCTTTAAGTTCATCACAAGGCGGGCTGAGAGTATCGACAATACGGCATTGCAGCAACCTGCCAAGCAGCAACACAACCGTCAGCCTCAGTCAACGAAACTTGTGGAAAATATTGTTGCGTCAAAACCGAAAGTAAGCAACTCTGGTCGAGTGAAGGTGCTTAAACGCTTCTCCAGCTGGAATCAATTCGAGAAGTCTCCGGGAAATGAAGAAAAAAATTCTCCTATTAGACACTCTTTGTGGGGTAAAAAATCATATAACTAATTATTGGTACATACATGTAGTTTTTAAGAAATGCCTTGTGATGCAGTGGTAGAGAACTCGCTTCTTGAGCGAGTGGTTGCAGGTTCGAGGTTGAGTTGTGATATAGGATTTTCTGTTCCAGAGGAGTTGCTTTCGAGTGAAGAAACTGACGTTATAACACTAACTTTACTACCTTTGAAGCCACTGTCAGTTAAACTGCCGCCAGTAGATGGAACATAAACTGCCTGTTGCGTGTTTCAATGCTAATATAATCAAAAAAGTAGAGGCAATCTGTATATTCTAAAAAAGTGTAAGTAATTTATGAACAAGTCACACGCTAGAAGTTCTACAGTTAAGATTGTCAAATAAATATAAAGGTGCCCAGATCAAACGACAGAACGCTTGATAAGTGATAAGGTTGATAAGTTTATAACTGATAATGAAACCCGAAATGTATTGTTATATGTGCTTGCTAACAATAGAATTACGCTACATAATTTTATTGACATTCCTATTAAGTAATTTTCATTTCTATTTGAAATAAAATAATTTACTAGCGCAGTACGCGCCCAAAAATTAGTGTCCAAAGAAAATGTTTATAATTTTTTAAAGTAATATACTTGCAATAATAATATTGTATATATTGCATATATACATGTGTGTGTATATATGTATATATATATATATATATATATATATATATATATATATATATATATATATATTTGTATATACTGCTTAGCGATAAGCTATACCGTATAACATTATATCAAACTATAGACTTCTGCAAATCAACTAAATCCAATCTACACTATTAGTATGTTTACTAGAGCCACTTAAGGCTGTATCATCCAGATATCTCTGTATGGGAAAGCTTCTTAATTTTAATACTACAACTCTAATAACTTTAGTCCTCATCAACTTCGTAGCTGCCCAAAGGTGTTAGCCTACAAACAACTGTGTATGCTGCCCTAAAGTGTTAGCCTACAAGTAGCTGTGAATGCTACTCCATTGCTGTCCTAAGGTTTTAGTCTACAAACAGCTGCGTATGATGCT
Organism: Enchytraeus crypticus; assembly: GCA_905160935.1. Classification (NCBI taxonomy): domain Eukaryota; kingdom Metazoa; phylum Annelida; class Clitellata; order Enchytraeida; family Enchytraeidae; genus Enchytraeus; species Enchytraeus crypticus. The sequence continues at coordinate 1,661,511 of CAJHZI010000414.1, read as the reverse complement.
CCATTGCTGCCCTAAGGTTTTAGCCTACAAGCAGCTGTGTATGATGCTCCATTCATGGGCGCTCGTTTACGCGTCCAGACAAGAACTGTCGTGTGTCTACTACAAGACAACCACACTGCTTAGCTTTCAGATAAATCCCAATCATAACTTTTAAAACGAAATATGACAAAATGATATACTGCAAAATAATTAACGTCTGAACTAGATTAAAGACTCTGCAGATCCATCAATGATAGTCCATTTAGATAATAAAAATAAGTCAGAACTCCAGTGCAAGGTTTAACATGCATATAATATATTGTGACTAACACTTAACTAACAATATAATCTTACTTAGCAAACAATATATTCTTCACCAGTGCCCTTACACCATGGATCGAGACTGGTAGGCCTTCGACAGGCATTGTGTTCCATTAATTCAGAGGATTTAGTAGCGCTTCAATAATTACAGCAACGTAATTACAGCTTATTACATGCAGGCACGCAATTACAGCCTATTACACACAGGCACGTAATTACAGCCTATAACGCTTAGGCACGTAATTACAGCCTATAACGCATAGGCACGTAATTACAGCCTATTACACACAGGCACGTAATTACAGCCTATTACACATAGGCACGTAATTACAGCCTATTACACATAGGCACGTAATTACAGCCTATTAAACACTAGCACGTAATTACAGCCTATTACATACAGGCACGTAATTACAGCCTATTACAAACATGCACGTAATTACAGCCTATAACGCATAGGCACGTAATTACAGCCTATAACACACAGGCACATAATTACAGCTTATTACACACAGGCACGTAATTACAGCCTATTACACACAGGCACGTAATTACAGCCTATTACACATAGGCACGTAATTACAGCCTATTACACATAGGCACGTAATTACAGCCTATTAAACACTAGCACGTAATTACAGCCTATTACATACAGGCACGTAATTACAGCCTATTACAAACATGCACGTAATTACAGCCTATAACGCATAGGCACGTAATTACAGCCTATAACACACAGGCACATAATTACAGCTTATTACACACAGGCACGTAATTACAGCCTATTACACACAGGCACGTAATTACAGCATATTACACACAGGCACGTAATTACAGCCTATTACACACAGGCACGTAATGGATTCCGCATGACTTATTGCAACAGAACACAGTGAATAAATGTGGCAGTCCAGCACAGTGAGTAACTTGATGTTACACCGAAGCAAATTACCAAGTATCAATAAATCAGAACTTTGATTCAATGATGACTATGTCCAGGACAAGCTGGACAAATCATCGGATGATATCAGAGAAGCAAAAAAGTTTAAAAGTTTAACGTCACTTTAAGCATCACAGACTGTATCAGTGAAGGTGTATGAGAGTTTTAGTACTAAGCTTGTATTAACACTGACAACTCTACGCTTATCACATCAACGAAAAGGCAAACTGGCAAGAATTCACGGCAACAATAAAATAACAAATCAGTTCAAAACAATAACCAACCAGAGAACTACAGACTACGAAAATTTATAGCAACAACAAACTATCTAAAATAAACAACAGTATAAAATATGACTAACATCGAATAACATCAGTGATACGACAGCGCATGTCAAACTTGGTTGCTACAATACTGCTACATTCTGGTTAGCCCAATAAATAAAACATGGCACTATTTGTACAACTACCAGCAGTAGAAATGAAAGAGTAATAGAATAACAATGTCACTGCTCACATGTATCAAAATAGGTATATGCTACATGGATCTAAGATTAACAATACGAGAAACAATTAGCACATTAATTTACAAAAAGTCATCAGAAAAGATAAATATATCAAAATTGAACGAGGCACAGATAACAGGTATACATGTAAGATATACAGTTAATTGAGATTTTTAAAAAACTTCAGCACCAATATTATAATAACAAAATATATAATAAATATAATTAAAGATGATCAAACAATTGGTATATTTAATTTGTAAAAGAGGCATAAAATTTAGTAACAAATTTCCACACTATATTACATATTACTTTGAGAGTTTGAGAGTCCTTTCAACAGTAGAAGAATTAACTAAGAACAAAATATAAAAAATGGCTCTTATTATTGACATCATGCATAAATTTCTAACTTTCAGTCATATTATAATTTACTGTAATTCTAACAAAATAAAACAAGTTTATTTCACTACAATCAAACTTTGTCTTGATTTTCAATTTAGGCCTTTGCACCTTAAAGAAAGTATTTACAAAATAGGTTCTACAAATAGATGACTAAAATTATACTAATAATTATAATATATCTCACTGCTAGACAAATGAAATTCAGTATTTGCAGGTGGCAATTGCTAAAAGTCGCTTTTCGAAGAAAAAACAATTTACATGTCTGCACGGATATGATGGCGACCACAGAAGTCAAATTATGGGAAGCAATAGGTCCAGAAAGAGACATTCCTGCTGTTTAATTGGACATCCATACAATAATCCTGACTTATATAAAGAAAACTTAATAATATCTCAATATTTATCTCGTTCAATTTTTGATGCTTAAACCTACAACGCAAAAATAATTAATCTGTAAATAGTTGATATCACAAAATGATAAATTTCAGCAAGAAATAAATATTCGTATTACAGTGTTTAATTAAATAAATAAATCAATTACGGATAAATTAGCATATACAGAATAAATATTAATATTAAAATACAACAAATGCAGTAAAGGCAGACTTATAACTAATGGCACTCAAAACAAAACTCACAAATACTAGTATGGGATACATCTGTGTATGAACACTACAAATAAATACAATTTTTACATATAATAAATTATTCTGCAGGTTCTAAAAATAATGCAATGGATGCAATGACGTCCTCCTCATCCATTAAAGCCTACATTTGTATGATTCAAAAATCTAAGTGTATATATGTATATATATATATATATATATATATATATATATATATATATATATATATATATATATATATACGGATTAAAGTATAATTAAAAAGATTACACAAATTAGTAATTAATTATTAATTATATAATTAGTATTATTTGCATAGACCTCAAAAATGCTTTGTACATTGTGATAAACTAAATCAACGATTTAATTACAACCTCTTGCTACTTATTCACTGAAGAATGAGGCCAACGGTGTGTATCACTGGTGTGTCGTTGAATTACATGTAATCCCAATCATTGCATGCAAAATAAATACAACAAACTGAAAATTCTGAAATAATTGCAGAATCTCCATAAATAAAATTCCAATTGAGATTAGTCTCCCAAATTGAGGTTCAATAATTGAGGTCTTACTCTTCCAGAGAAGATGTCACAGAATTTCAATATTACCCGCATTAATGAGTGAATACAACTCATAATAATAGAACTAAGGATCAATTGTACCCATAACATGAATTAAATTCTTTATAATACTTGAGTTGTAATCCTTTCAGACGTCTTCTTCACCATATTCTCGAAGTATCTCTTCAGACAGTAATAAAAGACATCATTCACAAGTTTAATTAATTAGTAGCCGCTAACTTGTGAACGCTTCTAGCTAAACCGACATCAGACATAAGCCTTTTTCAATGACTTTTAATATTAGTAGTACTGCCAAACATATACTATGTATATGTAAATTATTGCCAATAAGAAATTACACACTACATTCTCTGACAAGCAATCTTGGTACAAATTTATGTACAACTGTTTTAAGATTATAAGCAATACATTCTAACTTCTGTGACATCATGCAAAAGTCAATAAAAATCATAGAGAGTGATGCAGTATCTACGTTTAAAAATTTTGAAGTATCTTAAAGTTTGCCAACAACTATATCCTTCCGTTCTAGATAACCATTCTAAGCCCACTAAAAGTTCTATTACAATTGTTTGAAAAAGTGCATACGTCAATGAACAAGCTAAATCAACTGAAGAATTACACCCAATTACCTACTAAAATATAACAAATAACAGCTCTAATGGCTTAAATTTTGTCACAGCCTATTAGCATCATCTGCCGCTTTACGCATTACATTCTCCTCCCCATCCCCAATGCTTGTAGCAACCGTTACTTCACTCTCGTACGAATTCATATCCGGGCAGTAAGACGTTGAATCAATGTTAGAGGAAGTGCCGCAGTAGGGCGCCACAGCCGTTGGGTCGTTAGTGTGCTTGGGGTTCTTATAAAACAAAACAGGAGCTGATGAATTCTGCGCATAATTCCTTTCAGTTGTCGGAAGCACCAAGCTGTTGCTTGCACAGATTTCCATTTTAGTAACTTCCGATCCATTTCCTCCAGTACCATATCCACAATCGCTGAAACTACGTAGGATTCCTTGGCTAGCTTTTTCCAATATCTCAGTCGCATCACTGTGAGCAATAAAGTATGGATCATCGAGAGTTGGCACGGGTGAGAAGACAGTGTTGTATGAGTACATATTAGTATCGCCACTAGCCATCGCAGTGTTATTCGTGCCATCTTGCGACAAAGACTGCCTTAACAAGTCACTGCAACAAAATGAATTGTTGTCTTCAATCAGTTGATTTCTAGCATTGTACAATATTCCTCCTAGTAGAAGATTTGAAGTATCTTCTTCATTTGATTCCTCTCGCGTGCAGCCACTTGAAGTAGTCTCGCTAAGTGCTCCAGCGGAATTTACACGAATAGTTTTGACACGTTGCAGTGTGTTATCACTCGAAAATTGAAGACTTTGCCGCTGTGAAGAAGTTGGGCTAAGTAGAACAGATGCAGGCGGCAGACGAATTGTCTTCTGACAAGACGACTTGCTAGTTGTGGAGCCATCAAATCCATTAAATACTGACATGGAATTTTCGTAACTACAGCTACTATTTGCCGGTTGATCGATCCCGTCACTTAGAGAACCAGATTCATGGCAGTACTGATTCATCGACATTCTGTTATCAGAGAAGTAAATCCCCTGCGTTCTACACGTCTGCTCGCAAGCAGCATTGCCTCGATTGGCATCACCACCACCCATCAGTAGATATGGCGAAACAGAATGATAAGCAGGAGGACCCATTGTCTCATCAGTTGTAAAGTGTCTAATGTTGGCTGACTGCCCGTTGTCAAAGTCGCCGACAGCATTCTTCTTCCTCATTCTTGCCCGCCTCTTCTCTGAAGGTTCCTGTCCATTCGTTGCTACACGGTGCCGGTAACGTCTCGTTGACGTGCTGGACTCGTTAATTACCCACCACGAGCTCTTGCCAGATCCTTCGTTCTGTACTCTCATGAAGCGTCGATGCAGCGACAGGTTGTGGCGAATTGAATTCTGCACAAAACATCAAACAGTGTTCAACTACTTTTTTTGGTATTTTGAAAACATCTATTGTTGGATTATATTGAATTGCATGACGAAAAGGTTTTTGCACATATAGGTAATGAAAATAAAGTTTGCACAAAATAGAAAGATTAGACTAGACAGTATTAGCTCAAACCTCGGTATATTAAAAAATTAATACATAACTGATCAGGAACAACTGCAAAAAGAATAGTAAGATCAAAAGTTACTAGAAAAGTTTTAACTAAAAAGAGAACTTACAGAATACTCAGTGAAACAATTTTATACTATATTTATTAAATGAAGGGTATTAAATACCAAAAAAGATGGCTTTAAAATGCAATATTTAACAGTGTTAGAATCACGTTTCACATTTAAAATGGGTTTTGATCAGTATAGGTTCAATCTATAATATGAAACCCAGCCAAGTGGAAGCAATTTAATATTTTGTATATGAATATATATACGCTTAAATTGCTTCTGCTTGGCTGGGTTTCAAATTATAATAATAATAATCATATAGCAATTTATAACAAACCTTCCATCCTGCTGAATTAGTAGACTTTGCTTTATCATGAAAGTACGGAACATTTTTGACCATCCAGTCATAGATTTGTGAAAGAGTTAATCGTTTCTCAGGCACGCTTTCAATGGCTTGAGCAATCAAATCTGCGTACGATAAACACCCCCAGGCATTTCGACGTGACATCGTCTTTTTCGCACCAGCATTGTTGGGTGATGACTTTTCCAAAATTCCACTTATGCAAGCACTGCTATCACTTCCATCTGGGCAATTGCTTCCAGTAGTGTTGCAGTAGCTGAATATTTTATAGGTATCTTCCTTAGGTCTAACAGCAGTTGGTAAGCTGAGAACATTAGGCTTGTGAAACTGATCTCTAGCGCAGGTTAACGGCTGCGGCTGCACTTCAATCAAGCGAATGTTGGCTTCACCAAGTCCTAACTTCATCTCCACAATTAGATTCTCTTAATTTTAAAATTGGTTAGTTTTGTAAAGTCACCCTCAATGCAAAGGTTTCAGCAGAGATTAATACAAATCAGACAATCAGAAGGAACATTGACTCTTATAGTAGTGATGCAAATGACTAAATTACTGCAAAACACCTGAAACAGATATAAAATGAATATTAAAATTCAAAAGTACTTCATAAAGATTGCGCATTTTTAATATTAGCAGCATAATCAATGATTTAATCTACATATTTACTACTTCAAGTATGATAAAATTAAACTTTCTTAATTAAACTAATTTTCTACTCAAATTATTTCTTTAATTGAAAGATATATGACAATGTTCGTTCATACATACCGAAGGCTTAGAAATTAAACCTCTTAAAACATTTTACATTGTTGTTATAACAATGGGAATGCAAGTTAGGAAAGCCTTTAAAAGCAAATACTTTAAAACGAATTTTGTTGCAAGGATTTTATTTTCATTTCTGAATAAAAATCTATATTATAACTAAAATAATTTTGCAAAATGTGACTATTTTTAAGCCACAAATACAGTTGCAAAGTAATTCATCTATATTGACATTTACATGAATAGTTCCTATAAATTTAAATTCATATATTATGGCATTTATAAATTAACTATATCATTTAATTATAAATTTATAGCAACCAAGGTGAAGTATACTGGAGTCAGAATGGAGAAATTGCATCAACCTCAGTATATGTTATATGTACAGTTATTCCATATATTCATTAGTAACCTTCCTTAAATTGATTTCCATCTTTCAATAGTTTGACAATAAAAAATTTAATAACTTGGTTCCAATTTATATTTTTGTGAATTCTTTCTTTCTGTATTTGATATGATGCTACAACTTTCCCCGCAGATCATTAACTGAGCTCTTATATTTGTACTATCAATTAATGTTTGTCATCTCTCATGTTTACTAATGATCCTGCGAGTTTAGACTAGAATAAAAATATGCAGTACTGATGAATTATGATATCTATCAAAAATCTTAATATCACATGTATAAAATGATTGTTTAGTCAATTGTTCATGTTATGAGCTCTAGGAATGTCAGAGATTTCACTCGGTAAGCAGTTTGACAAGGGAGTGATCACAGATTTCCAGAACTATCATCTGCAATTTTATGACATTACTAGAAGGCCTGCACACTGTGCTATTAGAACATTCAGTGTGTAGGCTAAGTGCATTACATCATATCTCTGCAGTTGTTTCGGAATTTCTAAATTGCAAAAGTTTAACTTCAATTTCCATCTCCTAAAAGTAACCTATAACTTGGTACTTCCAACATATTAGCTTAATGCAGATTAAAGTATATGACTCTGTTTAAAGTCACGCCTCAATTGGCATCAATGATAAGATATGTCATCTTGGAAGGAGGCACAGCGTAAATTGTAAATACTCTAAAATCGTTTAACGATTATAGAACTTTTTAACAACTTTCATTGTTTACACCGCCATGTTGCTTGAGTCTGTTAATGTGCCCCCTTTTAACTTACAAGAGTCTTTACATTTTCAAATTTAGTATAAGTATTACATGATTGTATACTTATTTACTTTAACCGCATTTAGATTTACCGCATTCAAAAATATCTATATTGCAAGTATTATTAATTTACGAGAAGTTCCATTAAAGATCGAAATTTTAGAGTAGAAGAAATATTTTTTAAATTTGACTGTAAAGGTAAAATATTATTTGCTACAACTTATATTATTTGTTACAAATCATGAGTTATTTTAAATATATGATTACTGGAAGTTAACATTAAATATATTGTGTAAGTATACTGAATGCCAGTGTATGATGATTGATGACTGACAGATAATTAAAGCATTACAATTATAATATTTTATATGCCACTCTTTTTTTAGACAATTTTCAAACTATATAATTGCCTTTCTTTTCATGTTGTTCACTTTTCTATGTAGATCAAATTATCAAACTGTGTTGTTTTCCTTTACAATTTGTATACAATGAGGTATGAAATTACGACTGGACTGGTGTTACAAGCAGGGGCGTCCTCACAAATATTGATAAGACGCGATCGAGTTCTGTAGTTAACAAAATAGTAGGGAAGTAGGAAAGGGTACGGAATTTTAACAAATGAGGGGGAGTGGAAAATCATACGTTAAGATAGGGGAATTATACGCGTGCATGCGTCGCTACTTTAGGGGGAGGGGAGAGGGTGGACAATCCAAGTTACAAGTCTACTTCTTTGGACTGATGTTTTGTATTTTGGAATTTACACCGTTTTTTGCCTTTCTTTTCGCTCGCCGGCTTGATTTTGTCTCAATAGTGCTTGATGTTGTCATTGATTGCTGTAGCACTCTAATTGTTATTATTATTATTATTATTATTCTACGAACCAGTATAATTATGTCAGGTTAAGTTAATTTAAAAGAGCCTCCTCTTTATGTAAGATTAGTCTAATGATCTAATCTGACCAAGTTGCGGTTTTCAAAACAGAAATTCTAATAAACTGGTAATTTCTTTTATTGTTCTTTATATTTCCTTTTATAATTGTATGCATTTCATTCAGCAAAGTAACTGTAGGTCCTTCTTCAGTGCTGCGGCAAGTGGCAGGTTCAAGGTACATATTCATACTCAAAGTCTGTTTCCTCGCTCTATAAGAGCACTCCTTAGATCAACAAATTTTTTCACGAAGTCTATGACTTATCCATACCTTATGTAGCCTACAACAGCAACAACAATTAGAGTGCTACAGTCATCAATGACAACATCGAGCACTATTGAGACAAAAATCAAGCCGGCGAGCAAAAAGAAGGTCCAAAAACGATGCAAATTCCAAAATCCGGAAATTCAGTCCAAAGTAAAGGGAGTCAAAGAAAAGGTGGTTAAGCGCAGGCCGATGCTCATGGACACTGGATGGAAAAGAGAGATGGAAAAGATAGGTCTTCAACTGCCTATGGAACAGCTCATAGGAAAGCAAAGGCCGATGTGATTCAAATGAAGCTTTCCGAAGATTGGATGGAAGAGAATTCCAGATGTGCGGTGCAGCATGCTGGAAAGAACGATTAGAAAACTTAGAGCGTAAAGGTAAGCTAGGTCTCACAAGAGTAATTAACTTAGAAGACTGAGTAACAGCAGGCTGCATCACTTTAATCAAGTGAGACATACAAGTTTGTCCAGAGATGGTGATGGACTTGTAGGTTAATGAAGCTGTTTTGTAAATGATACGCTCTTTAATCTTTAGCCAGTGTAAAGACTTTAAAATAGGCGTAACATGTGAGTACTTGGAACTACAAGAAATTGCTCACGCAAGAGAATTCAGTACAAACTGCAACCGATCAATCTCACAGCCAGGGAGATTTAAAAACAGGGAATTGCAGTAGTCCAACTTTGATTGCACAAGAGCAGCACCAATTGTAGAAGCTGTCTCATGTGACAAATATGGACGTATTCGACAAAGATCACAGATATGGAAGAAACATGCTTGTGAAGTTTTAGTTATGTGTTCGTGGAAGGTTAGGTGTTTATCAAGGATAATACCGAGATTTCTCATGGAAGACACAGGTGATATTTTAATATCCGAAGATAACGAAAGAGTTTTCCCATTCAGCTTCAGAAGCTGTTGAGGTGTCCCAACCAACAAGAATTCAGTCTTAGATGGATTAAGTACTAACAAATTAGCAGACATCCAAGAGGATATAGACTGAAAACTTTGTTGCAGGAAGGTTTCAGAATCAGAATAGGAGTTAGGGGAGAAACAAGTGTACATTTGAGTGTCATCAGCATATAGTTCATGATCAAGAGAATGAGAAGAGATTAGAGAGCTTAAGGGTGTTGTATAGAGGTTAAAGAGGATAGGACCAAGAACGGAGCCTTGAGGCACACCGTACTTTAAGTGAGAAGGCGAAGAGATGTACTCCATCACTTTTACACTAAAAGAACGATCCGTCAGATAGGAGGAAAACCAATCAAGAACAATTCCACGAATACCAAACCAGGAAGAAAGACGTTCCAGAAGAATATGTGATCAATGGTATCAAAAGCGGCCGAAAGATCAAGCATACATAATCCAGTTAAGCGCTGCGTGCACATGGCATTAACAATAGAATTGCACACAGATAGAAGCATCGTTTCAGTTGAACGATGCTTATTATAAGCATAGTTGTTAAATAGATCATTGTAAGAGAGATGAGTAGAAAGCCTCTGAAGAACAATTCTTTCAGTGAGTTTAGATATGTATGACAGATTAGATATAGGCCTGTAATTCGACAATGATTCCTTATCCAGTGTGGGCTTTTTAAGCAATGGAGTATTAACTGCGCGCTTAAAAGCGCGAGGAAATATGCCAGTAGAGAGAGAGAGAGATTAACAATCAATGTTAATACAGGAGCAAGTATGTGAATATACTTCTTTAAAAGAGAGGTTGGGATAGGGTCCAAGTCGCAATGTTTGGCTGGAGAGTCTAAAACTAATTTAGTAATCTCTTCAGTTGTAACTGGAGTGAAATTAGAAAGCTCTTCCTTGGAATGATTCTCTACTGGAGTATGAGGAGTAGAGTTAGGAGGTGGAGTGATAGATTCTCTAAGATTGTTTATCTTATCTGTAAAGTAATTGGAAAATTGTTGAGGCAGTGACTCAACAGGAGTAGAAGGAAGAGAAGGAGAATTAGATCTATGTAAAAGATCAGTAACGGTTTTTCACAATCTCTTGACATTCACAGCCTTACTAACCAAAGCGGAGTAGTACTCTTTCTTAGCATTAGCAATAGCAGTACGATAAATCTTGTGTTGCAAATTAGAAACAGTTTTCCAAAAATCTGAATGTGTATGACACCACTTTCTTTCAGCTCTACAGAATGCAGCCTTTAGCTTTCTCAAATCAGAAGTGTACCAAGGGTTAGACTTCTTAAGCTTCTTGGTAGTCAGAGGTTGCTATAGCTTGGGAAATGTATGGCTTCTGAGGTGGTTTGTTGTTGCCTTCCTCACTTAGATGAATTAATTACCATTTAATCCTGGGAGAAAATATATGATGAGGTGGGTCCTCTCTAGCCATCCTCAGCTCCTACCTTAGTCGCCTCTTACATACCTCATACATATTGTTTGCGGTTGTCCTATTCTGCAGTGGTCCAATCACACCCGAACACAACACGGGGACCCGACAAGACCCTTAATTAATTATTAAGCCTACAGTATAATATAAAAATCGATGCAATAATTAGGAAGATTTGAGCCTGTGTGAAGAAACAACACAAGATTCCAAGGAAAATTCTCACAGTATATATCTTAACATGTTAACAAAGCTGCTTTAGCTGCTGCAATAGTAGACCTATAGTTCACTTTTTTAGAGCTGTACAGTCTGTACTCTATCTACTGTATAGGACCCGATCGTAGGAGAAAGTTCATTTTCAGTTTAAATTCTTAATGACTCAAATTAGACTAGCAGAGTAAGACTATGATCATATCGAGGTTAAACTTTTCACAGTGCAAAAGTCAGAATCGGTCTTCTAAAGATATGATTTCAAAGGTTCAAAATACTCACAACATTTGAGATTTATTGTACAAGACTTCAAACCCCACTGCTACTTTCATAGATATTTATATATCTATGCTATTCATAGATGCATGGTGAATTTATTTTTGTTGGTCAAATTTTAAGACACTATTGGAGGCTACTCTTGGCAGGTTGCCTTACGTAACACATGTGTTATATCAATAGGCTTATATACTAGTACATATATGTAGGCCTACTGCATAGCTTGAGTAACTGTGATTTCTATAGTAATACAGTAACAGTTACAGTGGAGCACGTTGTATTAATACACTGTGAACTGGAGCTGCAGGGTGAGAGCAACTCTTAGATAACAAAGCTGATGGTGAGAACAGCACACATCAAAAAGCAGCACTGAATGAGTCTAAGGAGCAGTGAACGGTCAACTCTACCATGTAGGTTTTAATGGATCCGTGCGTGAAAACACTTTTAAAATCTGCTTGCTTTTAATAATATTCCTGAAAAGTGTCCTATGCCCTGAATTCCCCTTGGACTATTCAAACTTTATTATTTTGCCAAATCTCATTTGTGGAGTGCTGACAGCTAACATTGATGATATTTTAAGTTCTGTATCTTGTGAACGATACAATTTAAATGATTTTATATGAATAGGTGATAAGTTGATTTCAACTAGTTTTTAAATACTTGACTTTGAATTCTCTTTTGCAGAAGTAAAGTGATGTTTCAAATGGAGATGTTAGGTTGTTGTGGAATTAAGAAGAATTTTTTAAAGGATAAAATTGCTAAAGCCATCAGAGTAGGTGCTTTGGAAATATGCCGCAGATGTATCATGCCTTCATCTGAGCTAATAATTAAGGGTCTTGTTGTAATCGCAGTTGATGATACAGACATCTTAGGAATAGACGTTAACGAGGTAAGTATTTATTTGTCAAATCAAAAAAGTTATTCTATTTGGGGTAAGGAACTAACTGATTAAACTAATGTGATCAAAACGAATGGCAAGATTTTGGAGTTTTCTTTCTTTGTAGGCTAGATTGTTTTCAGTGATCTGGGTAACTTGTTAGGACATGCACTTAAGCCTTGAAAAATGATACATAAAGTAACTTGATTCTAAAGCTACATCCTTGCAGCCTGCATACTGGGAATATGCGAGACTTACAGTGATATCATATCAGCCATGGGTATATTGGACATTAATTGATCAGATTCTGTATTTATTAAGTTTATGCCTTTAAAAGTAAGCAAATGTTGATTGATGATTTAATATTAATATATTACTTTAAATAAAAGCAAATCAAGGGACTTTTAAAGGGTAAATATATAAATAAATATTGCAGTGTTACAATTGAAAGTAGAAGTACAAGAAATATATTTAGAGATATGTCAAATGTTTTTAAATCTCAAATTTGATGTTTTCTATCAAAACTGCAGTTAATTATAATTAACTGCAGTTTTGATAGGAAACATCAAATTTGATGATAACATCAAATTTGATTAATATTTAATATATTTCTTGTACTTCTACTTTCAATTGTAACACTGCAACAAGAAATTTGAAGAGAAATAAAGCATTTAGAGATATCTCAAATTTGATGTTTTCTATCAAAACTGCAGTTAATTATAATTAGAGGAAACTTTTTAACAGCTAAATTTTCATTTCTTGACATATGGTCTATTTTGAGATAATGTAAAATTGTAATAGTTGCAATCTGTTGGCAATTTTCAGAAGGTTGCGTAAGAGCACTGTGGGGTGTATGGAGTGTACTATGTATTTTAAGAATTTATCTTGTGTCATCAATGGTATGCCAGTGATTGATAGTGATAATTTTAATGCGTGTATTACTCAAAAATAATTGCATAACAGCTGAGATTATACAACTGTTAATAAAATGTATATCACCACCATATAGTACGGTTGGCGGGCAACATATTGCTGATCTACAAGACTGGATACATTTAATAGTTAATATAGTCGTGATAGAATTCTTTTATTCTACTCTATTTAGATAACTAATCCAGCTGTCAATTATCAGGATATCTCTAACAGCCAAACAGTGGAAGAAGGTAAACATCTTGATCAAGGGCTGTCTGGAAAGGTTGTAGGACCACCGGGCAGTCTACAGGAGAGCAGTAATATGAGTTCAAATGCCTCAGATGGTGGCAAGGATGTGGCGGATAAATCAGAAATGCCATCTTTGACCCTTGTTCAAGCGGAATCTTCTAAGCCCTTCTCTCAGTCTGATGGTTCACTGGTCGTTGATATTCCTTCATTGAAGTCGGTCAAGGTTGGAGTTCTTTAAAATCTTATTCTTGCTGGCCGACTTTGTTTTATATATATATATATATATATATATATATATATAATATTATATATATATAAATATCTGATAAGTGAGTACTTAGCTCCTTTGATTCTTCTTACTGTGTTCATACTGCTCTTTTTAGAACTCTCAAAACTATGACCTATATCCATGATATACCCTTGAATCTGACTCCATCAAATTTTATTCTGCTGCTCAGATGTTAAGAGTATGTACGATAGTGATCCTGAGTTTAGCTGCCTGATCCGTATACTGTAGAACAGAAGCTGTTATACTTTTATATTTTAATTTTAAAATAAAAGAACTAGTAATGTTTGAAGCATAAGGTGCACCATGTTCACAAGTGTAGTTTGTGTTATAAGTATCTATTAAAAATCTAATTGAAAGTGAATTAGCTTAAAATTGCAGGGTTCAGTCGACAGCTGTTCTGTATATATGTTAATCTCTGAGTCTATTCTGTTGATTGTTCATTCTTTGTTTTTAAGAAAGCTTAAATTTCAAGAATAAATGACTAGATTATTTGATACAAATTTTCAGAGGCCCATCTGCTGAAACTCATTGTGATCTTTTGTTTTGATGGATTTTACATTTTATAGTCCATGGTCATTTCTATAATAATGTAGAAAAATCCATTTAAATTTATTCCTTGAACTTGATATTTAACCCGAGATATTAGTTACATTGCAAATGATTTGCATGACAATCACTTTTGAGTAGTGGGTTCTATACTACAACGAAAATCATTCTGTGAGTCTTCTTATTGACTGTGTAGTAAGAGGTAACGGTTGCAAATAAATTGCTTAAATTAATGTGTGTTTTATATTTAGGAGAAATCAATCAAAAAAGTTACCTCTGGTATGCCAAATGTTGAGCTGTCTAGAATTGTTCTCACATCTAGCAACATTCCCAAAGAGAAGCCAGTAATTGACAGTAAGCTACATCTGAAAGAGGGCAGATCTATCATTCCGCCCAAGTTATGTGAAGACGTTAACTCTTCTGATGCTTCCAACCTCACTAAGCGAAAACCTTCAGCTGCTGTAGCAAATTTGACAAATTCGAAGCCCTTCCCACAGCATTCCAGTGCCACATCCACCATGTTGATAAAGAAAGGTTCAAAACCTTCCACACTACGTAATTCTGCTTCAGGATGTTCCACTGCTACTGCTAAACCTCGCGTTGTTTTCTCCGTAACAACACCCAAGTTGACGGAGAGAGAAAATTCCACAGGGTTTTACCAGTCAGCCCCTCTGTGTCCAACTGAAACAACACTGACCGAGTCGAATAAAAGAATTGGTTCAGCTCGCTCAGCTATGCCAGCAAAACTGAGGAAGCCTTCTTTGTCATCGCGACTACCTAGGAAAGCTGGCATTTCAAAGTGTTGCGCAAAACTTCCTGTCGAAATGACGTTTAAATTGAATGAGTTTAGTGGCTCTTCCACCACACAGCTGATTGCTGCTCTGACGCCCATAGTGAGCAAGGGTGGTACATCTAGCGACCTTGCAAAGCAGATCATTACACAGCTGTCACCTGCTACAGCATCAACGACGAGCGCAAGTGATGCCTCTGCTCAGTCCAAAGCACCACAACAGACTACCTCTTCACGCAAATCAAGCATCAGAGAGAATACTGAGGGCAAAGCAAATGCACCAAGTCTCATTGTGTCGTCAGTGAAGCAGGACTCTTCTGGCGAAAAAAAATCACCTCAACGTCTAAATGCAACATCGATAAAGAATGCGGCAACTGATCTTATGATCAACCGAGCCTTGGCGTTGGTGAGGAGCAAGAAATTAACGGCTTCAGCAGCTATCGAATTGTTCGGCATTCCGCAGTCAACCTTCTATAGGAAGATGAAACCCATTGCACAGCAGATGCAGTCAGTCGAACATCCAGAGTCAGCGCTACACAGTGAAGCATCCCAAAGTGATGGGGCAGCTCCTCCAATAGTAAATACCAAACCTAAGTCAATCCCTAATATTGAGGCAACTCAGCAGAAGCTAGAAATTCAATTTAAAGGGACTGGCAAAGGTAAACGAACATCCAAACGTAAGCTGGTAACTGAAGATGTAGCGCAGAGTACAAAGAAGGCAGTGATGGATGGGAGCTCAGAGGATCAGGGTGATGTCATGTGGGAAGAAGAGATGGTGGATGGGTTCTTGGGGCAGGGAGGGGTGTCTGACTTGTTTTCTTGGAATGAAGAGGAGGAGGAGAGGTTGTGGAGCAAGAGAATGAACGATGAAGTTGAAGAAGACAACGTGTTTGATGATTAAATTTGTAATTAGCGAAAGATGCATGATTGACGAATGATTGCGTAATGGGTTGCGAATGATTAAGGTTGATTAATGATTATGTAAATGTGATTAATGAGAGAATGTGTGTAATAATTAGTGGTAGATAATTGATGATAGTTCTGAATATCTATATAGTTTGCATTGATTTAATGAAAAGTTTTGAAAGACTGTTATATTTAGCATCTAGTAATTTTGACTGAGAAATCATGACTTTATGAAGATATATTTTTAAAACTTGTTAATATTTTTTTTCCATAATCAGAGGTTGGTAATAACCTGTTAAGAATTAGTTTTATTTTAATGTACTAATTGTTGTATAAGATATTTTTATTCTCTTTCTTTTCATGTAGTACTTTTCTATAGTTTGAATCCATAATCGTTGTCAATCTCGCAACTGTTGGGTTATTTTACTCCTATTTGTTTTGGAATATTTTCCCCGTTGGGGTCCTATGGTGCAATTTATCTCGATCCCTACAATGATGAATGCTGTAGCTCCTTTGAAGTTATGTTGACAATCTTGTACTCTTGCTTAATTAAAGAATGTAGGCGATCTACATTGGATTATGCTCAATTAAATGATTGCAAGATAGCGTTATTTGTAAGATGTTCTCATCGGTTTAATTTAATACATATTCAATTATTTCGTCGAATATAAAAATTTAAGTAGTTCCTTTTTTAACACAAATTTCAAAGAAGACTTTCAAGTAATCAAGTCAGTTATTATAGAATTAGTCAGTTATTAGAATTTCAAGCTAATTATTAGAGTAAATAGATATGACACTGTTGTAATTAAAATTTGTTGTTAAAGTAATGCTGGCAGAAGTTAACTATATTTGTTCGTTTACTTTCAGTAAAGATAATTCTAAAACAAGCGCTTTAAATATAATGTAATTTTTGGTTATATATAATGTAATATGCTTCTGATTATTAACTACGCATTTTTGAGTAATGTAATAAGATAATTATGATAATTATCCTGAAATCACATCAATACATGAGACTAATTCTACCTATCTTTTATTTTAATACTTTTTGGTTGATATTTTAATGACTATAGGAGACAATACTTTTAGTGTAAAATCAAATCATTAAACTTAAAAATCCTTCTACTTCGAGTGCCGTGCCTGTTCCAAGCCTAAGAGGTTAAGGTTGTATTCCTCCATGTCTCTGTCCATTGTTGCTCTGATCATTTCTGTTTCTGTTATCTGCATCCATTTGCGTATACTCTGAATAAGCGCCATCTCATGTCGACCATTACTTCGTTTGCCGTTTATTTTTCCTGTCACTGTGGAGGTTTCAACGATTTTGTTCAGCATAATATGGCTGAAAAACTTCATCTGCTGGCACCTTATTCTATAGATCACAACTAGTTGCCGTTCGTTGTAGAACATCATCATTTGCAGCGTGATTTAGACATGTATATGATATGCGTAACATTCTTCTGTAGAACCACATCTCTGTTGCCTCCAGTTTTTTTCCATTGCATCAGAGATTTTCCAACATTCATTACTATATAACAACATTGGTTGTACAGAGCAATAAAGCTGTCTCCTTTTTGTATCTATTAATAACGTGTGACTATTGAATACCGTTGACATTGTTTATTGTAAGCCTCCTTTTATATTCTATAGATATTGTAAGCCTCCTTAGCAGTGCTGTTTCCTTCTGTTTATCTCTGTCACATTTTTCATTTTGGGAATAAGTGTTTTGATAATGAAACTGATTAATTATTGTGCTCTATATGACATCGTTTCTTTTATTAATTTTTAGTATGAAGAGATTAATGGATACCTGCAGCTAATTATATTTACAAAAGTAAAATCATTAGCCTATTAATTATTATTCTTATGTTAGTGACAAACCGTGACACCTTTTATTTTATATTTTATTTTGGGATGACTTATGTACTGCTGGAGATGATACAACACTGGTAATTAAATCTGTTAATTTAGTTTTGCTTGATGAAAGTTCAGTTTAACTCATTTCAGTAGATATACTGCAAAAAAATTGTAGGTATTGAGACTATATCATAATGGGGCTTGTGACATAGCAGTCAAATGCCACGAGCATTCAACTGTAATTGCGTTGAGTCTTTAGAATTGGTAGACTCGTTTATCGACGAAACTGTAAGTTTAATTTGAACGTTTGTCTCAAAATACGTCTTTGTATTACAAATATATACAAATTTAGTAATTAAAACAAAATGATTATGAAATGCAATCAATGGTAAACTATTAGAGAGCCCACATCAACGACAGTGGAGCTGTCTGAAAACTGATGACGCATATTTTCTGCCGATATTATTGAATATGATCTATCCAGGTTAGCTGATCTCTTGACAATTGTCATCCAATGCTTTATTTATATTAAAACTACAATCGCAGAATAACTTAAAATCGTTTTGGCTGGAGAGTAAACGAGATGTGGCCGAGACTAAGAGCTTGTGCGGTACTGTCTGTCATGCTAGTGATTCTATGCTAATGATCTCTTGATAGCTGATCTCATGCTAATGATCTCTTGATAGCTCATCTCATGCTAATGATCTCATTATAGCTGATCTCATGCTAATGATCTCTTGATAGCTGATCTCATGCTAATGATCTCTTGATAGCTGATCTCATGCTAATGATCTCATGATAGCTGATCTCATGATAGCTGATCTCATGCTAATGATCTCTTGATAGCTGATCTCATGCAAATGATCTTATAGATGTTGGATTCGAGCCAATAATATTAGCGGTCAGCTGATATTCTGCCAATAATATCAGCCGTCAAATTTAGGCTATTTTTGAGCACAGCAGCTATTAATTAGCGAGCAGTTATTTTTTACACTGAATTGGACGCTATGATTTTACATAGGCAAGTTTTGGCTTTTAAAGTTTTCCAGTGCCAGTTGTTCGGGCAGTTGATTGTTACTTGATAATTGCTGAATGACCAAAACTGTTTTCGGACACTATTTCTTAACCTTCCGGTTCAAGCATAAATCGACTGGTGGCTAAGATGGTAACACGCTTATCTATGTGTATGAAGCCGTGATTTAGAAATTAGTCACACAGTCGCACAAAAAGGTAGGTTAATTAATATGGTCTCCATAGAGAACCATACTCTGTAAGATCTCCATGACACACTGTTGAAGCTGTAGCGCCGTTCTGCATTTCCTTTCTCTCTCTGCCCATCCCTGAATACTCTCCCACTAATTCATCCAAATGAGACAGCCATCCGGTACAAACTGGTTGATATACAGAGGCAGTCATGTCCATATTTCTGGCTGTGCCGCTTAGTGAGAGCGAGGATCCCATCGTATCAAACACAGTATTGAAATTAAAATCTTCAATGCTACCATTTGAACTGATCATCCCGTTTGAAGTGCTTGATCCTTTGTTGTTTGACCTTTGAGAAAATGAGCTTTCACCGCTTGCCGGTACTACATATCCACCGAAGACTGGTTTGTTTACTGGGTCATCGCTCATTTTCGCATGGTTGGACTGTAATGTCGGGAATGGCTTTACAGAGAATGTATCTGTGGTTGCGAACAGGGAGTTAATAAATGCAGTGCAGCCAGGTGAAGGCAAGGTTGTAGATGCTGAGGATGCTTGATCAAATGATGTCATCAAACTCTGTGACAACGTCAATGATGCAGCAGTTGTTGACTGGGAAGAGAGTGTCTCCGATGACGTGGGTGTTTGCGATAAAGGTAAGTATAATGAAGATTCGAGTTTCTGTCTACTAAATATACCTGAGGCTGGGTACGGAAAAGCCTGATTATTGTGCAGCCTAGAAGCACTGGATCTTAGAGAGCTGAAAGCACTCTGCCTCCCTGGGTTCAGTCCTTCTCCGAACAGCTTATCTGTAGCCAACACATCTCCTATTTCATTCATATCTCGAGTAGTTTCCTTTTTAAGATGCTCGCAGCTAGTCATATTTAGATTTGATGATGACCTAAGTGTTGATAAGGGAGCGTGAAAGACATCGAAGGATCGTGATTGAGGTTCAGCGAATAGTCCAGCACCAGTGTCCAATCTCATCTCAGTTGTGGAAATCTGTCCGTTGGTCGTGGAGTTTTGGGTTCCATTAGATGGCAACAGAGTTTTGGAAAAGTCATGCCATCTTCTCGGTTCAGGTACGAGAGGATAAGTGGGCACTTCCTGTAAGTATCCCAGTCTGGTGTCTTCCGAGGATCTTTTGCTGAAGAACGGTTGCAGTCTGGACTCCGAATACTCCGCGGATCTTGATATTCTGTTCACTGGTCCTGTAAATCAAATAACACGTAAATATACGCACATTACACAAAAAGTGACACAATAATTGTCATCTATTTTCTATTAATAGATACGACGCTAAGCAAATTCTGTATTCCTTGTAATCCAGAATTATAAATTCTTAAACCTGAGATTCCTACGAACTACAGAATTGTCAATCGAATATAGTCTATATTCATTGACAACTACTGAATTCAAAGAATTAAATATCGTTAATATTCATTGACAACTACTGAATTCAATCGAAACGAATATCGTCAATATTCATGGGCTGCCTTTAAACAGTCGGCTGACGCACTGACACCACGTGACTTCCTAGTCACTGACACCACGTGACCTAGTCACTGACACCACGCGACCACCTAGTCACTGACACCACGAGACATCCTAGTCACTGACACCACGTGATCCACTGACACCACGTGACCTCCTAGTCACTGACACCACGTGACCTCCTAGTCACTGACACCACGTGATTCCTAGTCACTGACACCACGTGATCTCCTAGTCACTGACACCACGTGATCTAATCACTGACACCACGTGATCTCCTAATCACTGATACCACGTGATCTCCTAGTCACTGACACTACGTGATCTCCTAGTCACTGACACCACGTGATCTCCTAATCACTGACTCCACGAGACACACTGACACTGAGACCTCCCAGTCAATCAGCGGTAGCCTAACTTGTATGTCTTGTCGATTCACAGGTTCGTTGAAAGCCATTGGGTCTCGCTCAAAGCAGCGATGATTGACTCTTTCACAGAGTCAGCGTCGAGGCAATTAAAGCGCGAGCATGTGAGGCTTCGTAGAAAAGGTTGTAACTCTTCTCACTAACGATGAGCGTGTTTTTAGCGAGCTGTGTGCGCTTTGCTAACCTGACGTTGTAGGCTTCAATAGCCTATCACCGTGTATTGTAATGAATGCAGTAGGCCTATGTATTCTATATATCGCTAGTATTATTCTTTTGGTCGTCTAACTTCATATATATGAGAAACAACAGTATCCAGTTGCTTTATTTAAATTGTTTATGTGGTGTTTATATTATTGTTATTTTATTTATGTTGTGTAGAGTATAAAAACAATTCTTATATATAATATATATATATATATATTATATATATATATATATATATATATATATATAATTACTATTGTAATTTATAATATATAATTGTGTTTATACTATTGTTATTTATGTTGTGTTTATAATATTGTTATATTATTTATGCTGTATGTATACTGTTGTTATTTTTATTTAAAAAATTACTGAAGCCAGTGACGATGTCGGTAAGATATTCGACCGCGGATCAGTTTGTGCGGGGTTTAAATCCTGGTCTCGCCCGTCACTGACGTCGCTTTCTAGTGAGGAAATTGAATTTAACATTAGATTTTTTTATATTTTATTTTTATCTTAACGTTTTCACGCTGATCGTACTAAATACCGATGAACTTACATGCATCTCCTTCAAATATGTGTGCATGAAATTGTTAAAGCAAAACCTAACGTGCAATTGCTATGTATAGGTTTACTTTGACCTTTCATAGAATAAATTCAAAATAATCTCTATCTTATTATTTTGTTTGACAAATAGTTTTGCTATTGTCACATTATTGTCAAAACTCTATATATATAAATCTTTCTTAAGCAGATGATGATTCATATCTAGCATTTTCATCTCCACCCTCTCATCTTGATTTTGCTAATCAATTTGCTTTTCGCCCTACTGGATCTACTACTGCTGCTTATATTTCTATTTCATACTATAAGTTCACTACTAGAACCACAACCTTTTGTCAGAGTGATTGCTCTAGATTTTAGTAAAGCGTTGACACTGTCAGACATTCGCACATGCTTGATAAATTTAGCTCGCTAGACATACCAAGCCCTGTAACGAAATGGATTGCTAGTTTTTTTAACTAATCGCTCTCATCGGACAATTTTTGACGATCATACTTCTTGTGCAACAATTAATGCTAGCGTAGTTCAAGGCTCTTCCATTGGACCTCCTGCTTTCGTTGTTACAGCATCAGATCTCAAGACCTTGAGTAAATCAAACTCGCTACTTAAATATGCTGATGACACATACTTAATTATGCCTGCATCCAATATTCATCTAACAGAAGTCGAACTTGCCTATATTGGGCCAAAATTAACAATCTAAAATTAAATAGAATAAAATCTAAAGAAATTATATTCCACTCCCCAAATAATAAGAGGCAGGCTTCTGCAGCACCTCATCTTGAAGGCATAGAACGCGTCTCAGATATGAAATGTTTGGGTGTTACAATCTCCTCCAATTTTTCTTTTTCTACTCACATAAATAATCTCTTATCCTCAAGTTCCAGCAATATTTTTGCTTTGTATAGTCTACGCACTAAAGGACTATCCAACGAACTCATTCAGAGAGTATTTCAAGCATCTACATTAAATAGGCTTCTCTATGCATCCCAATTTTGGTGGGATTTTACCACTATGGAAGATAGAAAGAGACTTGAAGCCTTTTTAAGACGAGCTAAAAAAGGCAAATTTCTGCAATTTGGAATCCAGTTTTGAAGATTTGTGTGCTTCACCTGATTCTAAACTTTTAAAAAATGTACATAGTGATAGCGCCCATCTACTTGCCCCGCTTTTGCCTACGCTTGCCCATCACCCATATCTAACTAGACGAAACGTTGCCGGTAGAAATTTCACACTTCCTACTAGACGCAATAGTTAAAGTGACAAGAACTTTATTACCCGTATTATACTTGAAGATGCTAGAAATTATTAACGTTTAACTTACAATGCCTACCTGTTGTTTTAAACTGCTGAAGTTGTTTTCTACTACTGTTTACTAATGCTTAGCTATATGTGACTATAGAACTCTTAAAGTAGGATAAGTTTGCCTTGGTCAATATTTTTTAATGTTATCTTATAATTTTCAATCTTGCATTTTTGATTTTGTGTTGAATTTCTGCCTGTATCTGATGCATTGCTATGTTATCTGTCATATTGTTACAGTCAGCGGTTTGTCAGATTGATTATGGAAATAAAAGGAATAGATTATATTATCTGCATGAAACGTAATCAAAATTGTAGATCTACAGAAATAGCAACTTTTCTTGTACTCTCTGTTACACGACTCAAACTAGAGCTTATCATAGTTTCCACTTTTAACCAGTAGCGGATTCAGGGGGTGCCAAAGGGACTTTGCCCCTCCTTCAAAATCTCTATGCAATTTTTAAACTTTGTTAACGAAGAGGAATTCGTCAGTCAGTCAGTCAGTTAGTCAGTGGCCAGTGGCGGATCCAGGAGGGCGTCCAGGCTCGCCGTTTATAGTCAACC
>CAJHZI010000414.1:1567500-1632500 GCA_905160935.1 Enchytraeus crypticus | reverse complement strand
GGAGTAATGAGAGTTCTTTGCAAAAGAACCTTAGAATATGGAAATGACGTTTTTGTATGCTTTGTAGACTTCGAGAAGGCCTTTGAAAGGATTGATTGGATAACGATGATGAATATCTTAAAAAGAATAGGAATTGACTGGAGAGATAGAAGACTAATTTTGAACTTGTAGATGAATCAAAGAGCAATAATTAAAATCCAACAAGAATACTCAGAAGAAGGTGAAATAGGACGTGGAGTAAGACAAGGTTGTAGCATTTCGCCGCTGCTGTTTAACATCTACTCTGAGGCAATGATGGAGGAAGCCATGGAAGACTTGGAAGAAGGAATAACAGTAGGAGGGAATTTGTTACAAGATGTACGATTTGCAGATGACCAAGGAATGGTAGCAGGCAGCGAGATTGGATTGCAGAAGATAATGGATAGGCTGAATGATACGGCCCTAAGATATGGCATGAAATTAATATAAAAAAGACCAAGGTTATGAGAGTGTCCAATAATAAAGGTGAAGTTAATATCACAATAAATGGTACGAAATTGGAACAGGTAAGGAGTTTTAAATATTTGGGTCATACTATAACCGATGATGGGAAATGTGAGACGGAAATATGCAGGAAGATTGCACAAGCAAAAGCGGCCTTTGGTAATAGAAAAGAACTATTAACAAAAAGTCTAAAGAAGGACAAAAGGAAAAAAAATAGTGAAAACTTTGGTTTGGACCACGCTATTGTATGGATGTGAAACATGGACCTTAAGGAAGGAAGATATTAGGAAACTGGAGGCATTGGAAATATGGATTTGGAGAATAATGGAGAGGATTAGCTGGACTCGAAAGGTACCAATGAGGAAGTCCTGGAGAGAGTTGGCACAGATAGACAGTTGATAAATGTATTAAGAAATAGGAAGAAGAGATGGATAGGACACATTCTAAGAGGGAAAGGTCTGTTGAAAGAGGTCACAGAAGGTAGAATGGAAGGAAAAGAGGCAGGGGCAGGCCGAGATTAGGTATGTTAGATGATTTAAAGACCCACTCATATGTGGAAATGAAGAGGAGGGCGGAAGACAGAGAAGAGTGGAGGCGTTATGTACCATGTACCTGCCAGTAGGCAGTGCACTAAGATATATATATATATATATATATATATATATATATATACATATATATATAGGCCTATATATACATGTATATTATATATATACATATAAGTATAAATATACACATGTATATATATGTATATATAATGTACATGTACATGTATGTACACATTATATTACATAGAATTACATAAAGTACGTTACTTTCATTTTTTGATTTTAGATATACTTTTAAAATTTTAAATATTCACTGATTTATTCCTTATAAAAATGTAATACGGTATTCGATATCCAATCTAAGAAACACATTTATTTAATTTCGGATTCTTCAGCAACCAGTAATAGTACAATAGAAAGCTGATTAAAATATATATCTTGGAAGATATTGTTCTATACTATTCACTATACTTTTAAAGTCAATTGCTCGCTATTGTAATTATGCGATTATTATATATTGAAATTATATCATTCTTATTCACTGATATTACTGGTCCAAACTCTTAATTTATAATTTTACTTATTCATTTATTAATTCACATTTTTAGATGTTTGATTATATGTAAACCAACTGGTTTTAGATCTGGGTTCTCTAGGTCCATCCACTGTTACTTTAATCGCCTTCTGATACGTTGCCACTTGAAGCGGGTTCGTTGATACAACTATTGTGAGTGCAAATGTTTTACCTGAAAGTCAATAAATTTAATTTAATAAATTAATTTAACCTCCGTTTCGTTATCTTCTTCTTCAAGTGCCGCTCTTGTTGCACGCCTGTGCTATTATGGCCATGTTCATCTTGTTAATTACGAGACTTTAATTAACTAAAGATTTAATGCTATTGGTTCGTCATTAAGGTGTTAGAGCACAAATTAACAGCACAAAGCGTAATTTGACTAAAAGTACAGCAACAGTAGATTCTTTTACTGTCCTGAGGTTTCACTAATTAACCTCAATTACATGTATATTGAGCTGTAATTACTTAACTAATCGTTACATTTCATATCCAACCTCCTGTATCTCTCTTAAATAGCGCACCGCCACATGAAGAGGAAAACAGACGACAGAGAAGATTCGAGGCGTTATATACCATGGACCTGCCAGTAGGCAGTGCACTAAAAGAGAGATCTATAATTCACTGCAAGTTTTTGCAAATAGTTAGTAGATAATTATACCGTAGATCTAATAGTTTAGGCTACATAACCGATACAAAGTCAAGCATTTATTATATTTATTTTACTTTTAATATATCTATATTGAATCAATCACTTTGCCTGTGAGTTTGATAAGTCAGGTAAATTAAATGATCGCACGTTAAATTTCTTCATAAAATTAAGTCAGTCTGAAACTATATTGCAGCGAGATTAAATTAGGCTTACTTTTAACTTTTAAGCCAATGGATGATTGTCAAATTTCTGCTTTGCGCTGCTTTTATTAATAGCTTTGGCTTGGCTCGTAAAATATTATTTTTAGAATACAGGATCTATGTACAGAACATATGATGATTACGATGATGATATGCGAAAACGTCCAAACTCTAAGCACTGTAATTTCAAACGTAAACTGTAGGTAGGAGATCTCTCAAATAGATCTCAAAGCGAAATTTAATGAATTTAATGTATACAATTTCAAAAATAAGATAAACTCAATCATAATGTTTTTATAACCGTAAGCAATGGGCGTCAAACATCTATAACATCTATTTCTTTACGCAAGTTCATGAAATATACTAATTAAATATAAAGTTCGTAGGGGTGAAAGAACATAAAAAACGCCAAATGTTGTTGAAAAATAAAAACAAAAAATTGATGAAAATTCACTAACCACGCCCACTTCTCCCGACAAATCTCAAATCGTGAAACACGGCCACCCCTCCCTTCATATAGGCCACGTTATTTCTCAACTCTCCACAGAAATTCTCATCACTTCCCGCCGTCACCGTCACCTTGGTCCCGTCCCTCACTTCCTCACCCACAGCTACCACCCTAAAGGCCCTGGGCAGGGATTTATTGGCCCTCCAGTGTGAGGGCAACTGAGAGCAGACAAAGTTCGGACTTCCGGTATGAACTAATTGGGTATCCGGAGAGAGGGCGGGTCCAGCGAATGAAGGATCGTGAAATGATTTTCCGCAGCCAATCAGATTGCTCGATCCGGCAGTGTGAAATCCGTTGATTAATCCTGCAGTGCTGTCAGGCATCATTCCACTTCCGGTATCATCCATGTGTGGCATTAGGGAGCCCGCGGCGCTGTAGGATGCTGGAAATTCTAAAAATGCGAATAAAAATGGCATAATTATTCATAAAATTATAATCATCAATGGAATTATTATTGCTAAATTCCATATATGTTGTCCAAAAAGTTGATATCTACATGTAAAGAAAACAGTCATTGAAAGCATGATATTTCGGCAGATAGTGAAAAGACCAGATGCAATATATTTTAAGCCATAGGCTATATTAAAACATTGTGGCCTAGCCATTATGATCAACTTGATAACTGAAGAAAGCTCAACGTTTAGCTCCACAGTGGAATATCGAATAAAAGCTGTGGCATGGAAAAGCAACATGGCACAGAACTATGGAGAGTTAAGTCGATTGAAAATACTTATACAAAGATAAGAGCTAAAAGTAAGGTTAACGTCAATTTCCTCACTCGAAAGCGATGTCAGTGACGGGCGAGCCCTGAGTTTGAACCCAGCACATACTGATCCGCGGTTGAGCATCTTACCGACTTCGCCACAGGCTCAGAAAAATGTAATAATTTTGAAACTAAACAAATCAAAATCAAAGTTAAAACCATTTTCTAAGCAGTGATAATCGCAAGATGGATTTTGTTCAGCATTAACTGTAACTATCGCATACCTGCAAACTGAAACATCTCGTAATTTGTGATCTCGGACACTTCCTTGATTAATCCTATAGTAATCCTTCAATGCGCTTCCTTTGAAGACTATTTTCAGATCTGATAAATTGTATCGTTATTGTTTTCCTAAATCTTGTTAAATAATGAATTTATCAATGTTTAAATGGTTAACATTAACGATGTTGGAAATTCCAGTATTGAGTACAAGATGTTCTTAGTAATCAGCCAACGTACTGCTTTTAAAAGTCGTCATTGGTGTTTTTACATAGTACGTAACCGTTCAGTGTTTATTTATGAATATTCCCTACGGAATCGTTAAATACTAGTATTACTAATCCTTAAGTACCGTTAAATTGTAATAGCTAATTGCATAGGCTACTTAATGAACATGGTACATAGTTCTTTTTGTAATCTGCAAAATGAAATCAACATCATGCACGTTGCATTAAGGTTCAGCGTTAATGACCAATTGTTATCAATTTACTTCAATTTCGCCCTACATTCATAATGACATTATCAGTCGTCGAAACGGACTTAAAATTATAAGGTTAAACGCACAATATAGTGAAATGATCATCTCTGATATCTATCACTTTTAATATTACATGTTTAAGCATAAATCAATTTTACTAGTCCTGTGAATGACTGCGATATTATTTCGTAATAATTATGACAATAGGCTAAATGCGGTTGCCTGATATTTAATAACTACAGTAATAGTAAAGGTTTAACGCCCAATACTGTAATTTCCTTTAAATTTGATTTAAAAGGACAAGGAATAGAAAAACTGTATGAACTCGCTATATATGTACTGTAGAATTGAAATTAAATTATTAGTCGCAATTTAAATTGCTTTAATATGAATAAAACTAATTATTATCGCAACACTGGCTGGAGTCAGTGGCGAAGTCGGTAAGATACTCAACCGCGGATCAGTTGATGCGGGTTCAAATCCTGGGCTCGCCCGTCACTGACATCGCTTTCGAGTGAGGAAGCTGACGTTAATCTTAGCTTTATCAGCTTTTTAACAGTCAATAGGCGTTAGTATTGCCTAATTTCTAACTAAGTGCTTTTTTTGGTTTCTCCTTATCGTTGACTCTACATGTAATATAATTCATATCTGTAATTCGATAGCATGCAATTTTACTGTGATTTTTAAAATTATTAATAACGCACTCTTGCTTTTTAATTACTGCATTAATAATTAATTAGTCGATTTACGAAGAAGCATGTTCCAACGTTCGCATATCTCTTTGGTCTACAATTATGACACACTGTTACATTACACTGTTTTTACACACTGTTACATTACACTGTTATCTCTCTATCGTTGGTGATACAATGAAATACACAACATCTCTGGCGAGGGTTTTATACCATTCGTCTAATAACGGCACCATGCCGCACAAAAGCCACCAACACACAAGCTGTAAATAGAAACAGTCGATGCTGAAATGAGGTCAGAAATATCATTTAGGTAGATTTAGAATATCAATGAAATTCTATAATAAGTTCATCTTTAAGAAATTTAATCACTGTTACAAAAATCTTCGCATTAATATTAATAAAATAATAATGTTGGATATAGTGTTTTGGAAACTTTTACTATCTAACACCGCATTCTGAGCCCTTTCACTGAGATATAGGTATAATAACACCTAACTGGCCTAACATTTGTCGGCTAATCTTTTTTGTAGAAAGCATGAATGAGAGTGTTAAAGCAGCAAATGACGTCATAATTATTGCGAAGCTCTGACTTTCATGTTTGATGCAGTTATGGACATCTTTTGTTCCTTAGAGTATTCTTATGATCTTACCGGTTTTCGAGACTACGTTTCAAACTCCATTATATTATTAATGGAGAAGATGGTGTGTCGAGTAAGCGATTGCACCACGGTTAAACACTATAACAAATGAGGGTAATTTATGCTACTATTTCATCCATTAATTGTTAACTTGAATTTTAGTTTGAATTAATTCAGCAATATTTAATTCTTTGACCAGAGTTTGATACATACATGTCCTTAACTTTAAAATTGAGTCTAGTAACAGAACACT
Source organism: Enchytraeus crypticus (assembly GCA_905160935.1). Classification (NCBI taxonomy): domain Eukaryota; kingdom Metazoa; phylum Annelida; class Clitellata; order Enchytraeida; family Enchytraeidae; genus Enchytraeus; species Enchytraeus crypticus. The sequence continues at coordinate 1,626,492 of CAJHZI010000414.1, read as the reverse complement.
AGGCAAGCGGCATCTAATAAGAGACAACCAAAAAGAAGCGCAAGCAAGCAACAGTAAACCAACCTAGAAGACATTGTTCTTTTTCCAGACAAACTAAATGCTAAAACTTTTGTAAAGGCTTAGCTCAATGGTTGCCATCGTCGATGGAATGTTCATTAATGAATATTTTAAGGGAGACCGTGAGTAAATTATAATATGTACATTGGGCCTACAATTTAGTGCTGAGAGAGAGGGTAAGAGAGAGAGAGAGATAGGGAGAGGGAGAGAGAGAGATTAGGCCTATGATCTAATAAAATATATTCCAAGCAGTAATGGATTGAAAATTCAATTTAGCGTTAGACACACGTCAACAACTTACAGAACATGCATTTAAAAGCAACTAAGTTTAAATAAAGTAGAATAAAGCAAAATCAAAAATTTAAAATACGGTTAAAATGAATGAAGAAAAACTGAATGTTTGCGGCATAATGAAAATTACATATCTACAGCAGTGCATCTCCTTCACTTAGGGCACAGCCTACTGGCAGGTCCATGGTGTACAACTTCAACAACAGTGCATAATTGCATTTAATAAGTTCGAGCCATTTCATAGTTTCTCGATAGCCGTGTATAAGTCATTAATGAGGTCGATATTTAAGAATTTCTGCCTCGAAACCGTCGCGAGACGATGAATGGATAAAGCTCGGTCATGTAATTCAGTAGAATTTCAGTCTGAACGGGTCAGTATTTATCGAGTAAATTCATCAAACAGTTCTAATTAACTGCATTGAGCGGCGCTATGAGGAATCATAAGTTAACAATAGACTGCTAAGCCTTCGGTCCATCCATAAGAGCGATATATCATCAGATAACGGGTGCCATATATACGCTGACAATAGAGCCATGTTAGAACTCCAATCTATTGGTATTCAGAGCTTTGTCATTATTTATCAAGTATCTTGCAGATTTGGTGCGATATTTTATTTCACCTCTTTATATAACGTAGCACTTAACGTTTGTCTCTCTCCATCTCTATCTCTATCGTTTTCTTTCTCTCTCTCTCTATTGCTTTCTCTCTCTCTCTCTTTCTCTCTCGCCATCTCTTTTTTTGTATAATATGCGTATTTGTCTAAGTGCGATATTATTTCAATAATTCGTGAAATTTTCGAATATACACCTAAATTTGCACAAGTAATAAGTTCTGCCTAGCGTAGACACCCAATAGAGCGATAATAGAAAAATCAAATCAAAATCATCTACTCATGTTTATTTATTGAATGGAAATAAAACGAGTATTCTTTTACGCAACAATTCATAGTCTGAGATGTGGCAACTTGTTAAAGGTTTCAATACAGGCCATTTTGTTTCTGATTCTGCAATCAGCAGTGCAAGTTTTTAAGCAGAGTTAAGCCTATATAAACTAACAGGTAGCAATATCAAAATCTAAAAGCTCTAGAGGCTATCCCGGCTAAGATTGGATTCCGCAGTCTCTCATTTGTCAGGCACGTTTTCTACCAACTAGGTGATATAATACATAGAGAAGTGCAAGTGCTTATATTTAGATATCCGTGTAGGCGTAGGTATGATATGTTTGAACTGCCGTGACTACAAGATACCTTTATGTTCAGAACTCATTTGATTTATGTTTGCATAAAGTGAAAGATACATGAAACTCGTATTCAATGCAACCTATGACGGTTAGTAATCGTAAACGCTCAGTTGAATTTTTTATGTTTACAAATTATTGGTCATTCAATGTTTTCATTGTACAAAGCAACGCCAATCACAGGTGTCATATTTTACCTTTGTGCAAAAAAGTGTCATGAACATCATTAACGCGTAATTTAATTGTGTTTTGATGTGTTATTTAGATATGGAATATCGCATATTACATAATGAAGGCCGCAAAAGAGGTTTATCTGTATAATATGCAGGCATATAACACATGTGTTAAAAATAAGTATGATTTTTCATATTTTTACGAATTTTAATATATAGAAAATAAATATATACAAACTATTTTGGACTCTCAAAATTTTATAATAATTTAAGTTGTTAACGTTTGCTATAAGTTATTTATTTTACTGAAATATTACCAATCAGCTAACATTCATTTAAAAATTGAATTGTGCCTAAAGTCGGCTATCTTGTCAACTGAGGCTAATTGTAATTGAGGCAAGCGTACTTAAAATACGAAATTAATTAATTAATTATAGAACCATAAACTCATCGGAAGTTTAAAAATTTTATTATTCATACGAATGTTATAAAATCATTTATCTTTTCCTCGGTTCTACATAATCGGTTGCATAATATACATGTATGTACATAGAGATGGCAAAGAAAGAAGAGTATATAATTATTTTACAATTTGTTATGACATGGCAATTTACCAGTATACTAACTAATTCAATGAAAGTTAATATGGTTTTGCAACTGCTACTAAGAAATTCTCTTGCCTCTATATTTATTTTTATAATTATATTTACAGCCATACCCAAAGCGTTCGACATTTATAGAAATCTCCGGAGACTTTAGATTCCAATGCTCACGGGTCTATTAAAGGCTTAGAGCTCTAATGGGTCTGTTATAACTAAAGCCCTCAGAGGCTAACCTACTTTATGTCAAGTTCTGCGTGCTTCAAACGTCAATAAAGTTAGCCATATATTTGACTGTACCCAAGGGCTGGTGGGCTAGTATCGCAAGGATCTCAAGGGGCAGGAATAAATGGCACCAGTTTTCGAATTTGGCACAATTCCGTGACATCTCGCTGAGGTCCATTGATCGAATGGGCTAACCGGCTTCATGCTTAATCACGGATATTAACCGAATCACGGGGAGACAATTGATCGGCGGGTAAGTGGTATGGGAGCGGTATGGGCCACCGTGCGGCGTTGTAACGACGGAGCAAGCATTTGTCGCGAGTAGTGGATGCGGTTGAGAAAAAGGTTGCAAGAGAGATGTAGAGATGTTAGTAAGACTGTTGAGAGAGGGTTATTAAAGAGGGATGAGAGAGGGGTTATTAGATAAAGCTGAAGGGGCTATTAGAGAGGGTTGAGATAGTGGTTATTGCTAGATAGGGTTGAAAGGGGCTATTAGAGAAAAATGAGAGAGGGGTTATTGCTAGGTAGGGTTGAGAGAGGGCTATTAGAGAGGGTTGGGAGAGGGGTTATTACTAGATATGGTTGAAAGGGGCTATTAGAGAGGGTTTAGAGAGGGTTATTAGTGGAAAGAGTTGAAAGGGGCTATTTGAGAGGGTTGAAAGAGGGGTTATTACTAGATAGGGTTGAAAGGGGCTGTTAGAGAGAGTTAAGAGAGGGGTTATTACTAGATATGGTTGAAAGGGGCTATTGGAGAGGGTTTAGAGAGGGTTATTAGTAGAAAGGGTTGAAAGGGGCTATTTGAGAGGGTTGAAAGAGGGGTTATTACTAGATAAGGTTGAAAGGGGCTATTAGAGAGGGTTGAGAGAGAAGCTATTCCACAGGGTTCAGAGAAACAGCTAAAAAAGATACGGTTAACTTCAGTTTCCTCATTCGAAAGCGATGTCAGTGACGGGCGAGCCTAGAATTTGAACCCCGCACATACGGATCCGCGGTCGAGTATCTTCCCGAGTTCGCCACTAGCTCCAGCCGGTTGAGAAGTTGTTAGGTTATTAAAGAGGGGTAGTCAGAAATATGTTGAAAGAGTGTCTACCGATGAGTGAAGGGAGACATGAGAGGTAAACAAAGGCGGGATAAGATTAATGATAGACAGAGATATCTAATTTTTGAAACGACAGCTTAAATTCCTCGCGTTGTGCCCGTCCACCACTGTGGAATAAATCAAGCTAGCATTGCTTAGTTGTAAAAGGTAACTATGCCAATGAACACAATGATGAAGTACTTCAGAAATCACAATATTAGGCTACTTAGCCTATCTAAAAGTAAATTTACATTTTGAATGCACTCAGATTTATTAAAGTAGTAGAGTAGTTGATAAATGTCTAAGTAAACCAATTATGTAATATAAAAACAATAATAGTGTTTAGTGCTTTCTCGTGTTGATTCCGGGTTGCTTTAAGAATAGACTGACCGTTTATTGCACGTGTCGTAAAAGGAGACATAAAAGCAAGATCCAAACCAGCGTTAGATAAGGGCATTCGGCTGGTGAGCTCCTAGGCAACATAAATTACTACAAAAATTTAAACACATGGAATGGTATGGGCATTTTGTGATTGGTCTGGGACAGTGAATTCTATTCATTCCTATTTCTTATTACATTTATCAACTGTCTATACATGTATGTACCAACTCTCTCACTTCCTCATTTATAACCTTTTGAGCTAATCCTTTCCATTCTTCTCCATATCCATATTTCAAATTGTTTCCTAATATCTTCCTTCCTTAAGGTTCATGCTTTACATCCATATAATAGCGTGGTCCAAAACAAGGTTTTCACTATCTTTATCTACATTAGATTCTATTTAGATATAAGGCAATTAAATTTTGTGCTAAACAAACAGAACTATTATCAGTATTATTCTTCAGTCTTCTAAAGCCAAATATAGAAAGAGCACCAACGTGTCATACAAACCTGAATCTATTTACAAATATGAACTGTCGATGTATTACAAAAGAGCGGTGTTATACTCTATTCATATTGAACTACTAGGGCTTTCTCGTATACTTGTTAGTCATCATGTTTTGATATCTTAAGCCTACGTGCTTAGCTTTTTGTGTTAGATTTTACCCATTGCGATGAGTAAACCAATTGAAACAGACAAACGTCTAAAATTTAGCAAAGAAATGTAACCAATGTTTCTAATTTTTTATACATTTATAATAACAATCAGACTCCACTGTTGTGTTCGGTTTATTTGAAGAATAGACCAACCGGTGACTGCACGCGTCGTAGAAGGCGACTAAAGCACTAAGATCCAAATCAACGTCAGAAATGGCATTCGATCGGTGAGCGCTTAGACTCCAGAAATTGCTAATAAATTTTATAAAACGAATAGAATAGGTTATAGGAGATAGACTACTGATTTGGTATGAGACAGAGAGGAATGGAGAAGGTCCATTCGTATCCCGACCATAGTTAAACTGGGACCATAGTTAAGCTGGAATTAAAGGGAATATTATAACGATTATGATGATTTATTATCATAATCTGTGTAGTTTTAATGGCAATATCTTGCTAAGCTTTTGCGGAATATACAATAGGCGTTTAATTCGCGTGTCGTGTGAGACAAATAAGCAAAAGAATGCAACTGGGAAATTATTTCAGAAGTCAAATGTGTCCGAAGCTAAAGGCTGCATTACCGTATGGTAGAGGTGTAGCATTGATAAGTTGATTAGCTTTTTCATTTGCTAATGATACAATGTTGCTTTAAATTGCAGCCGTTCAATTATTAAATGAAATTTTTACTAGCCGAATATTTTAGATTAATTTAAGTAACTTACGATTATCGTTAACATTTGATGGAACTGGATTGGCAGAAACGATATTAGCAGGGTTAATAATGAATTATTAGTCAGAAAAATTTCAATGTTAATACCTATAGATCTTATCTGATTTAAACAAAATATCAGCAATGCTGAAAACGAACATAGTCAATTTTGCAATATGTTCACAAGTATCAATTTTCTAAATATCATCTGCTGTAATTTATTTTTTCGTAATGAAATTATTATTGTTGTATGACTTTAAAAAATAAAAATTACAATTTTGTTTCAAAGACACTTCACATTATAATTTTACAAAACAATTAAATTGAAACAATTAGATTGAAGTTGTCTTTTAATTAGCCTATTCAAAGAGTACTGCTACTTAAGAAAGGGCAATTGTAATTTAAATTTAGACTTGCTTAATGCCAATACATTGCTTTACATAATTCGCCACTCTTCTCGCTGGTATGTAAATAAAAATGGAGTCTATTTTTCGTGGTATGCAACTATTTGACAATTTTGAGTATTCAAATTTCACTTTGCTAACAAATCTACTAAACTATATTTACGTATTTGCTCGTGCCTTGTCGACTAGTGGCATGATCTCCGGGATCTCCCAGTCTGCTAGCTGCAATGCTCTGTGTTAGCACATTAAGCTTATTTGACGTGTGGCAGAGATGAATGGTTGACCCGAGTTCAACTCCCAGCCCAGCCAGGCTGTTCCTGTGATGGCATTATTAGCGGTGCCTGGTCGCCACGAATTCTCTTCTCTCACAATCAACAGCTGAGGTTAGTTCAGTGAGAAACAAAATATGAAATAAAAGTTGTTAATTGTGAGGAAATAGATGCGCGCGCACACACACATATATAATATATATAATATTATACAGTATATATATATATACACATGTATATATGTATATATATATAATATTATATATATATATATATATATATATATATATATAGAGAGAGAGAGAGAGAGAGAGAGAGAGAGAAAGAGAAATTATGGAGCCTAGGCGCTCACTAACCCATCAGCAACAGCGCTTCAGTGACCAAAGTATGGTGTATATCGATTTAATTTCAATGGTCTCCGACGATCGTCTCATATGAAATTTCAAATTTAAAGTTTTAAGGCCGCCTACAAGGTGTAATAAACAAATCAAACCAAAACGTTAAGTAGTTTAAAATCTGGGACGAGACTGGGGGGGGGGGAGGGCTAAGTTCCCTCTTAATTTCGGTGTTCAGTCTCACAACTATAAACCCTTTGTCCAAATAAAGATATAGGGGCTAGAATCAAGCCCCTCATTTATATTCTACCCTCAATTAGCCCTTTCTATTTCATGACCCTATAATCTCTGTCCTTGGAAATGCAATGAATTTAAAAAGATTATCAGCCAAATAGGCATATATATATATATATATATACACTGTATATATATATATATATATATATATATATATATATATATTATAATTATATACATGTATCTCACACAGTAGCTGCGATTGAAGATATGAAGTGGAATTAGTTATCGACAATATCAAATATCGACAGTAATTTCTAGGTGAAGGAACGGCTGTATCGATATTCTGCTAAGCCTCGGGCTAACCAACTGTACCATGTGACCAAACATGGCGGCGACCTCATTTAGAGCGAGTGTCACCTGTCAGTGGGTGCGGAGAACAAGAGAGGCAATAATAGGGATCCACAGGATTGATTCATCTGATACGTGATCTCCAATCCTAATCTCAAGTGATGGATTTCTTCCGGATTGCTATGCAAGTGGTGGGGATGATTTGACGTGGGCTAAACACGTGGATAGGTTGCATGTGTTTCGTGCCTGTGTGGTAGGCCTACTTTAATCTAGTTTTTTGTTCTTATGGTTACAAGTCTATTAACATGTTGACATATAGCTACATGTATTAGCATACTGCTATTGATGACATACATGTATTGCTAAAACATGTATTGCTATATGTATTAGCATACTGCTATTGATGACATACATGTATTGCTAAAACATGTATTGCTAAAACATGTATTGCTAAAACATGTATTGCTAAAATATGTATTGCTACATGTATTAGCATACTGCTATTGGCGTAGAGTTATTGATGACATACATCTATTGATTATATTCAGCAGGTTTTGATATTTTGCAATTGATGATATACTGCTATTTACATAAAGCTATTGATGATGTAAAGCTACTGACATACAGCTATTGACATACATGTATAGCTATTGACATACAGCTATTGACATACAGCTATTGACATATAGCTACTGACATACAGCTATTGACATACAGCTATTGACATACAGCTATTGACATAGAACTATTGACAAATAGCTATTGACATATAGCTGTTGATATATAGCTATTGATGACACATAGCCATTGACAAGCTTCCACGATTAGTTGCCTTTGTATAGTTTTCGTTATTTCCTCCTTCATTCCATGGCTGTAACCTATACACTCAGTAATCACTAATTTGTTGCCTTTTAATAACGCTTCACTTGCAGTTGAATAGGATTTAAGAATAACCTTCAAATATTCTGGGGGTTATTTCATACAATGTTGTCATCGCTCAGTCTCCAAGGTGTTCCCCTATCCAAGTACTAGTTGAGTCCGACGTTGCTTAAAATCGCTAATTACCACACGCTTTACTCAATGCGCTAACCCCCCCCCCCCCCTTCCCAGTTTTGATACTGAATTTACCCTCTTAGAGGAAGTGAGCCGGAATTTATTACAAGTGATCGCTGTCACAAGTGATCGCTGTCGCTAGTGATCGTTGTCGCAAATGATCGTTGTCACAAGGGATCTTAAAGCTTCAATAAAGGTCCTCAACCAGGGCAGTGATTGTATTGAAAAGAAAAGAGATGGCCTACTTGACTAACATTAAAGTCTTTTTTTATTGTGGCATCTATAGCGCTATATTTATACCCATCAAGAAAAACATTTTTGGACTATGTGACTTTGATTAAGGCAACTAGTCACTAAATGAGTTCATTTAGATTCAATGAACATGTAACACTTTAGTAGGAGTAGGCTTGACAACTCGAAGACAACCATGTTGTTGTAACAGCTGCGCCATCTCTCGAATTGCAGAAATTCATTACTAATTCTGTCAAAGCTACCTCCGCATTTTCAGTGGTTAATAATTCCCGTACACTTTTTTGCTTTCACGCCCAAGTACAATAGATTTGGCCACCTGAATCTCCGATTAATATGTGCATGGACTATCTTAGTCTATTTATTAACAAATGGACCACATCACAAACTCTACATACATTTCCTTTGAACCTTTAGGAAGCCTCTCTCTCTAGTTCACATTTGAACTAGACAGAGAGGCCACATTTAACACTCTCACTCGTTATTTTATTATTATTATAGGGTGAATCGATTTGTAGTGACATGTGATAAAAAAGCTAAAAAGCTAAGGTTAACGTCAGTTTCCTCATTCGAAAGCGATGTCAGTGACGGTCGAGCCCAGGATTTGAATCCCGCACATACTGATCCGCGGTCGAGTGTCTTACCGACTTCGCCACTGGCTCCAGATATAAGGGGAAGTCCCTGACATAATCCTTGTATGAGGAAACGAACGTTAAACCTTTATTATTACTATTTTATCTGATTTCGAAATAACTGGTTCCACAGCAGTTGAAATTAAATGAAGAAATTTAGAGAGCCGCAGAAAGCAATTGGTAATTTTTTAATTGCGTCAGTCATTAATTGCTTCTGCAATCAGTTTTTAAACGGAGCTATTGGTCATGGGCTAAACCGGTTGGGTTTTATTAAAATCTTCTTTATTTTTGTCAATATTTGGTAAAACAGTCAGTGACGACCATTTCAAATAAACATAATTAGTTCCGTCGATTATGCATACGCTTTTTCCGCAAAGGAAAGGTCGCAGATACGAATCTAGGCTGGACCTGTCTATTACAATACTCGTGTGAAATAAAAAGAACAGATAATGTAATATAACCTTACATAAGTTACATGAATCTAAAAGTCAACTTAAAAGGGTTTATTGCTATATGCGCGTGTGATAAACTATTAAAGTAAAATATTTGATTTTTCAGCAGTCTTAATATCAACATAACATTGCCACATTTGATTCGATTGATAGCAAAGAGCAGGAACAGCTTCCAGACTATAACACGAATTCCATACAAACACAGGCCGTTTAGGCCTTTTAATCTTAGGTGTATTGGAGTACTAGGAGTGCACTAATAGCATAAGATACATTTATAAAAGCTATATACCTGTTTTTGATACATGTATAATTATCAGTGGCGGATCCAGGGGGGGGCCTAGGCCCCCCCTTAGGCCCGGTGAAATTTTTTTTAAACTATATTTTTATCGTTTCTATGGCATTTCTATGTGTTAATATGTTTGTAAGGGCAGTGGTTGGGGAGGGGGGGGGGGGTACGAGAGGGAACTCAGTTCCACTAGCTCAAATATGGGCCCATACATGTATATGGTACACTAGGAGCCCTGTATAATGGAAGGGGGCCAGAAAAATGTTGATCGTTTCAATAGCTCTCAATTTTCACTTCAGCAACTGTTGGCTGAAAGAGGAAAGGAGGGTGTAAGTAATAAATGTGAACTCTGTCCTGAAGCAGTGGTGCAAGCAGACTTGACTGGGAAAGGCTTAAGCCCCCCCACCTACAAAATTAGGTCACATTTTGCAATTCGTCCTGATCAGCTGAGTTTCTTCAGAGGTGAAAAAATTTAACCTACTTTTTTCCAAAACAAATGTAGGAATTTAGGTATGTTTGGTTTTATTCTCACTTTAGTACGTGTATGAGTGGGGGGGAGGTAAGATATGGGGATACACTCACTTTATGGGCCGAGCGCAGTAGTGAAAAATTTTGAGCCCCCACAGGATTTTCACTGGTTGCGTCACATGCCCTTGAGAAGAGGGGGGGGGGGTGTAAGCAAAAAATGTGTACTATCAAAAATAAATTTCGGGTCCCCCCATAAAAAATTTCTGGATCCGGCCCTGATAATTATATATATACATATATATATATATATATATAAATATATATATATATAAATATATATATATATATATATATATATATATATATATAGAAAGTCAAAGTTAATGTTAATGCCAGCTTCCTCACTTGAAAGCCATATCAGTGACGGGCGAGCCCAGGATTTGAACCCCGCACATACTGATCCGCAGTCGAATATCTTACCAACATCGCTACTGGCTCCAGCCTGTAGGCCTATAAATATATATATATATATATATATATATATATATATATAATATATATATATATGTGTGTGTATATATATATATATATATATATATATGTATATATATATATATATATACATATACTACATATATATATATATATATACTACATATATATGTATATATATATATACAGATATATATATACATATATATATATATATATATATATATATATACTTATACAAATAATGTGTGTGCATAAAGTATAAATGATATAAATACTAACAAGGATAAATATATCAATCGTATGTACTACATATTCTATACATTATTCATATAAGCAGCGTAGTAATAAATGTAATAAAAAAACTATGTTACTGCATCAGTGACTATCGTGAAAAAAACTGTACATATGTCATAAACAAAGTATTGATAATTATATTTAAATTTAATTTTTGTCCACTGCGATCAACTCTCCTGGATTTTGTTATCTTTCTTTAGTCCATTTTTTTCCGGGTGCCTTTGCAACACTGCCACATGGTTTGACCATCCTTTTTAGAGCTCTAACTCCCGCCAAGGTCCCACAAGGGCCTTATAGCCCACCAAGAGCCCTTAGTAATTCTTCAAAGAGGTGCTACATATGTTGATCATCACTGAGTGTATATATATATATATATATATATATATATATATATATATTATGAGTATATGTATATAAAATATTATCAATATTTTTAGGGGAGGGGATATGGCGTAACGGTTAGAGTGGTAGCCTCGGATACAAGTGGCCTGTGTTCAAAGCCCAGGTCAGTCAAGTAATAAAGGATATCCTCTTGGTCCGATGGAAGGTTAATCTTGTATCGGACGAGCTTGCTGCCGATTGGCGTTATCATTAGCAAAGATATGATTACCCGTGGAAAGGATTAATAATAACCTGCCAGGAACCTGTAAAGAGGTCTCGAAGACCGGACACCGGCCATGATACCGCTAAAGAAATTGTCGGAGGTTATTATTATTATTACAGTAGAAATATTAGACGATTGCTCAATATCCTGCTCTATTAGACGAATCTGCAGAATTGTCTTTATTGAGAAAGCACACATCGTAGGGTCTGAAAATATCTCCACTAGGCCTCCTTGCCTTTTTGTCCATTCCATTGCCTTATAAAAGAATTAGAGGGAATTCCTTTCGTGACATGTATAACCTACAGTATTACATCACCAATTATATCACTTCTGAGATTAGTTAAGGCTGGTAAAGCTTATTCCATTTAAGGCCACTTGCAATAAATAGCTCTAAGTGTTAACTAAGTGAAGCTTGATTTATAAATTTAGCTGTCATTATTTAAAACTTTCGTATTAGTAATAAGCAAAGAGTGCTTTATAATTGTACACTTGGTGCAGTTGGTTGGATCTCTTTCTCTCTCTCTCTCTCTCTCTCTCTCTCTCTCTCTCTCTCCTTCTTACTCTCTCACAGACTCCCATGCTCTTTCTCTCTCACTCTCTCACTCGTTCTCTCTTTCTCTCTCTTTCTCTCTAACTCTCTCCCTCTCTCACTTTCTCTCGCTCTCTCTCTCTCTCTCTCTCTCTCTCTCTCTCTCTCTCTATCTCTCTCTCTATCTTTCAGTTTCACTGCGACTAGCTCTATAGCCCCCTCTGAGAAAATTAGCGACGCAAATAAATTCACGCAACTGCCCCTCACTAATTTCTCAACTAATTTCTCATTTATAATCAATCTCGAAATTTTTTATTTTATTCCTGACAAATCTTCCGAAACAAACACTTATGGGAATCTGAAGCTTTAAATTTGATAATAAAAAACGAGCTATATCGGTTAGTGGATGTGCTCGAGCTGAATACAGGAAAAACTTTCGCTTTAACAAGTGCAGGATAATCAGATTATCAACTGCGCACAGTTTCCTCATAGCTTCGCCAGTAGAAAAACGTACTGAGTAATAGTACATAACTAATTACAATTATTGTCGAGCCGTACAGTGAAGGCATGAAAACACTGGCTACAAATGTACATTCACATAACACACAGCCAGACAGATGTTAAATAAATATTTGGATTAATCAGTATTACGTAATAGAGCAAAAACGATCTGTAATTTACCGAAAAATGTGTTCAATTATACTTAAATATTTTAGCGCAGAATTCTTATGTCAATAGTTTGAAATTAAATGTTTCCCCTGGCACTAATGCACAGTACATGCATTATTCACTTTTTCTACTGCTTCAGCGAGTCACGAAGATCTGGTCCTAGGCACTCCCATTACTGTCAATTACGATCACATAGTTGACCCTGAATTGGGCTCCTTCACAAAATCTATGCGTTTACCAAACCATAAACGTAGTAATTATCTAGAACAAAATGAAATATCTATTTCCCCGTTTTGTGCTCGGATGCGGTTATACCACTGCAGAATAGGGCAACCACAAATCAAACTTGGCAGTGCACTGAAGAGAAATGAAATAAGTTGATAAATGAATTTAAGTTATTAATTTATTAATTATAAATTGATAAATGAATAAATAATGATAAATAATGATAAATGACTAAGTTGAAATGAGTTGATTTCCCATTGCCTTTCCCAACCACTAATACCTCATAATTATTGACATGACATCCACTGCCGTCTAACTAACACGGGTTAGGTACAATCCAACTTAAAATGTGTAAAGCTTAACTGAGTCATTCCGCGTTGTGTTGGGGCCACTGAAGAATAGATAAAGCTGGACGTGTTGTAAAAGCCGACTTGGCATAATTAAAGGAAGAAAATAGAAAGCATATCAAAAGCCATATTTTCACAAGCTATGGGCTACATTAAAGTAAGAATAAAGCATATACTTCTGCGAAAAGTTTCAAGGGAATGACTCGTTGATCGAAGGAGTTCTCGTTATGGAGCGCGACTGTAGACTGTGTGTGGAAATCTGTATCTTGTACTTGACACGTCCGAAAACCATAGATAGAAAGTGTGTGTCATACGCTAGGGACCTGCCGGTGCTATGAGAGAAATACGAAGGCTTACTGAGGCATATGGAAACGAAACAAAAGGACAAGTTAAATGAGAGATTATCTCTATTGGAGATAATCTGATCTGATCGAGGAAACTGTATTGACCAGGGTGATCAACAAGCATTACTCATTACGCTTTCATTCAATATTATTTTTATTCATATTAAGCTTTTATTCAATGGTGAATGCAGAATACAGAAAGATTGAATGTCGATGATTTAAGTGATTTAGTGTAGTTGAATATTGATGATTTAGCGTTGCTGAATGGCGATGATTTAATGGGGTTGAATGCTGATGATTTTGTGAGATTGAATGTTGATGATTTAGTGACTTCCCAGATACATGCAGATATTACTTACGCATAAATATTGCTCATATATTAATGTCGCTTATATATAAATATTGCTCTTATGTGAAGATCGCTGAAATATTAGCACTGCCCATATATAAATACCGTTCATATACAAATATCGCTTATATAATTATAGATCTCGCTCATATACGAATATCTCTCCTATAGCGAATTAGCACATCCCACGCCAGTATTTCACAATGAGAATAAAGAAGAAAAAACTCCAGTTTTAGAGAGCCTATAAAATCAGAATTCTCTACTCCCCCCCCCCTCTCTTTAGCATTATGCCAAAAGGCAGGTCTTATAAAATACCGCTCATATATATATATATATATATATATATATATATATATATATATATATATATATATATATATATATATCTTATTGTTACTGAAAGTCTGCTTGCAAGCCTAGACATAGCACTCTGTTTTTAAAAAGTTGCTCCAAGCAAAGTCTAAACCCTTAAAAACTTTAACATAGCATATTAATTGATTTTCCCGTGTTGTGCTCGGGTGTGGTTGGACTACTGCAGAATAGGGCAACCGCAAACAATCTGCCGCGTGTACGTAAGAGGCTACTAGAGGCAGGAGCTGAGGATGGCAAAAGGGGACCCACCTCACCGTGACATATTTTCCCCAGGATTAAATGGTAATTAATCCACCTAACTGAGGAAGGCAACGGGAAACCACCTCAGAAGACATATTTTTCCCAAGCTATAGGCTACATAAGGTATGGATACGGCATAGACTTTGTGAAGAGATTAACTTGTTTATCTAAGGAGTGTTCCTATGGAGCGAGAAAGCAGACTTTGAGTATGAATATGTACCTTGAACCTGCCACTTAGCAATGCACTAAAGAAGATTACTTGAGAATTTTTTTTTCTGAGATGATACTATATTGCAGTCATCAGTTTCTTAGTCGCCCCGTTGTATAATTGCTTTTACAGGTTGTCTGTTAGTGGACCGTCGCAGTGAATGGTTCTCTTTGGCCTCTCCTATCCACCCAATGCACAGGAACTGAGATTAACACGTAAACCTTCATTCCACTCTTTGGACTGATTTTACGGATTTTGGTTTGCATAGTTTTTGGACCCCACACTCTGCTCATCGGATTGGTTTTTGTACCATAGTGTTCAATGTTGTCATGGACGATACTAGAGCTCTAATTATGTTGTTGTTGTTGTTGGTAGTCTAGACTAGGTAATTGCAAATCCAAGAAGACCACGGCTTGGTTGACGAGCTATCTAAATATCTCGCAAGTGCTTTGAGCCAGAAAAAAATCACTCGCGATTATGTAATAGAGATTCCAAAACTTTTATTTCCAATCAGTTCATGAACTTAATGTCGTATTGGTAAAGAAATCTCTCTCTACTCAAATCGCTTGCTTTGTAAGATTGGACTCTCAAAAATGACTTCTAACCTAACATCTAACGTTATTCTTTCTTTTATTAAAAAATGTAATATTCTAGCTTAGCATATATCAAATCACAAAAATATTCATTCTCCGTAAGTAAAATACAATTCTTTGGCTTTCTCTTTACACATTTATAAAAACCGGCTTAGAATTTTTTTTAAAATTCCATCAAAAAGGTGTTTTCTCCGGGTCTAGATTGAAACTCGTCACTCATTATTCCGATTTTTTATATTTTAGATTTCAACCCAAAATCACAATGCAAAATAGCATTAATTCATCGCTTTAGTTTCATATCTGGAATGTATAAATATTTACATAACGTTTTTTAAGTAAAGTTTCGTAGCTTGTTTTTTGCTTAACCCTACAAAATTAAGCCTTTGAAGTACGAGAAAAATCTTTTATCAACTAGCCCATGGCTCCGCTTTATGTTACAATGAATAACAATTTTAAACTTTATAATATAATTAACCACAAAAGTTCTAGAGGGTACAGATTTAAATTTATGAAATATACTATAAGATGAAGACTGTGAAAAAGTAATTATCCGTTAATTATCCATCAAATACTTTTTAACATTTTTGTGGGTTTAACGTCAAGACCTGAAGCTTGCAAGGTTTCTTTCCAAGGCGCCAGGTGTACCGGAGTACCCTGAAATGTGAATGTCCGAGATTTATTTACTCTTTGATCAGCTCTACCGGGAATTGAACCCAGGACCTCAGTAGCCATTCAAACCTTCATGATATTACCTAAATTGCTTATACTGAGCCAACGAGATATTCAATTAATGTCAGTTAAATAGTTAAATAGATAGTTGATATATATATATATATATATATATATATATATATATATATATATATATATATATATATATCAGAAAGGAACAGCCGTCCATAGGTTGGCAACCTCTCTAGCCGCGCGGTTGCAGCAGCTCCCAAGCTGTTAGTCGTATGGGCTTCATTTAACCACTGCTGGCCAGCGTGATTGCCAGAAATTTCGCCCATTATTTCAAAGCGAAGTCTACAAATGAAATTCACATGCGTGCCTATGTGCGAATTAAATTCTTACGAAAATTGTTTAAGGCTTTAATGGTTTCGCTCATTACGATTCATTGCTATTTCTAAGTCTCATGAAAAAAGTTTCGTCCATATCTCACGAAAGGCCTATACAGTACGAAAAAGCGAAGCTGAATTTTCCAGCTCAAAGACACTCTAAAAGTTAAAAGCCAAAGACACTCTAAAAGCTACTAAACGAGCCAGCACTAATACAATAAAGATTTACAAACTAGCGATAGCTGAGTGTCCCGGAGTCATTACTAGGATGGTTATTTTATTTTAACGTTTTCTAGACCTCTTGAAAATCTACATGTCTTAGACGTTCAGATGTAATTGGTCGGTTCAAAGGAAGCCATATTGAATGGAATGAAGGAAAGCCCCATTGTTAATATGGGAAGTATTGAAGTTTAGGAAGTAGTACAGATGAAGCAACTGGCGAATGAATTGCTGTGAATTTTACGAGTTTCTGTTTTGACGTCAAAATCGGGTAAAGAAATGACAATTTTTTGCTTAATCAATGTACACATTTTTCATCACACATGTCGATGTAAGCAATTTGCTCATATAAAAGCAAGATAATTTTTATTTACAATTCTATGGACATTAGTGACCATTGTTACCACATTGAAAAAGCTTTATATATTCAAAGATAGTGATTAAACTATTTAACAGTATATAAAACAATTGTCGACATAAGTAGTTAAAGTAGATATAAAACATCAGAACTTTTATATATTCACTATGTTATTGAAAGCAGTTTTGTGGATTTTACACGTGGGAATCGCACTTGAGTGTAGTAAGTTTATAACATTGATAGACTATAGCATTTCACACAATACAGTACACTACAATACAATTTAATGAAGAATCATTATACAGTACAAAACAGAACAATATTATACACTACAATATATTACAATACAATACGAAACGGTATGATGCGAATCGGTGCGGTCTTATACAGTGCAGTACTGTACAGTGCAGTACAATACAATATAGTACAGTGCAATACCGTACAATACTGTACAGCAAAATACAATATAATACAATACAATAAAATACAATATATATAAATACAATAAAAAGCAATGCAACACAATGCAATACAAAGCTAATCGTCACAATAAAACATTTAGTAAAATTTAGAAAAAAAACTATAATTACATAATACTAAAAGTAAATAAAATGCCACCACAAACAATTCAATTAAATACAAAGTTTATTAAATATACAATAACATTCTCTTGAAGATTGCTGCTCCATCTGTCTGCTAGTGCAATCTTGTCTCGTTAATTGTAAGATGCTTTAAGGCAGTTGTTATGGATCTGCACTAAACAACCATTATATTGCCAGACTAACTAACGGCCGTTTCACTGTTTAATGAAATAGTCGACTTTTAAGACGTTTACTACTGACGGGTATTCTATTTTCGAATTTTAAGACGTTTACTACTGACGGCTAATTTATTTTCGACTTAATACGTTTACTACTGACGGGTATTCTATTTTCTTTTAAGACGTTTACAACTGACGGGTATTCTACATGTATTTTCAGATGCATATCCGCTGGATGGAAGGAGGAACTCTGTTCTGGAGACTGGAATCAAGGCCAACTACAAGTTCTCAGGAACTTCAGTAGTTCAGGAAAGGATCTTCACTTCCAACAAGGACTTCCTAAGATCGTCCGTTGATGGAGATTTTCGTGTAATAATTCAACTAAGCCGATCCGTTAATCGCACGGATACGCCTGGAGAGCAATCCAAGTCCAGTGTCATCCTTAATTCTAACCTCTGGGCATCTGAGAAATCTCGCGCCAAGATTACGACGTTTGATAGAAATGTTGAAAACTTACTGAAATCCGATAGGAAAAGTCTGTTGAAGTTAATTCCAAAGCGAAGAAAATCGTTTCCTTTCGGGAAAAGGCTTCGGGATTTTAAATCGAGTAAATCCAGATCGTCGGACGAGAGAAAGAAGGCCGACGAAAGGCGAAGGATCCAGGATTTGACCAAGCCGTGTGAAGTTCACGAAAACCACTCGATTCAATTATCAACAGAACCTGAAAACACCACAATCGAAGTTGACGGAGGTATTTTCCCTGCTGGTGAACTGAACGCTACCGATGTACTGGTTGAAACTGTCAAACAGAGGGGTCAAGGTTCAGGTAAGATATTCTGCAAATGCTGCAAGAAATGCAAAATTGAGACTCGCAGCTCAGATTTTGGAAATATCTCCAACTGGTTTAACGATTTGATTTCTCAGCATCGATTGCGTCACGCTCAGCGCGTTGTTTCTGATATTAACGATGACGTCATAACAAGTTCTGTTGAAGTTTATCGTGACGTCTTACCGTCAGATGATTCTTCTGAGAGGAATGGTAGCTCTGAGGTACAGCTTTGTTGGTGTACCTTAATACAGAGTAACAACAGCTGCTGCAACTGCAGCTGTTATGTAAACAACAGCTGCTGCAACTGCAGCTGTGATGTGAACAACAACTGCTGCAACTGCAGCTGTGATGTAACCAGCAACGGCACAACTAATGTCAATATCTCCTCCGAAAGCAAAACTACTTGTTGTTGCAAATCAAAAAGCAATAATAGCTGCAAACGTTGTTCCAGTACTGTGAAAATAGAGTCTTTAACTAGAAAAATGAAAAGTAAATTGAAGTCTGTATTGAAAATGAAAATAAACGACTCTACAGTTTTGAATTCCAGTGGATCGTGCAAAGAGCATGAAATAAAATCTTCACGGAAGAGTTTAGATACGTTCGTGAAAATAATTATTTCACAATCTGTTCCAAGTGACTATGTAGTAGAAGAAAGTGAAGCCAGCCATCACATAATAAATCAAGAAATTTCGTTGAATGCAACCTTTGAATCCAAAGTCTACTCTGATTCTTCATTTCCTGTTCAAGAAGGCTGCAAAAACTTTTCAGAAAAGATCGACAACTTCAACTTTACTTCACCGGATGCATTATCAACACCTGACAACACCAGTTCTACAGATAACACAGAAAACACAACCGTATCTCCAACTTTTGAAACAACTCGAGATAAACAAACCGACGCCGAATCGATTAGTACAGATATAATAGCAACCATGCTGAGATCAGGAGGAACTATGGCTGCCTCAGACTCGAGCAGCCAGTCCAGTGTACACGACGCTTCGACCACCGCTGCATTTGATTACGATAAACTGGAAACTGTCACATCGGCAATGCACGCAGAAGAATCCAGTACGAAAAATCTAGACTCTGTTTACTATCAAAACCCGTGTGGTCCAGCTGGTAGACGGAGCGTTTCTGCTCAGCCTCAGAAATTTCGTTCCAGAAGACTGGTTAATCGAAACGACTCGGCCAAAATCATCTCTAAATCATCGCAGATCGGCGATGATCTGGAGAAGATTCTGAAGCAACTGAAGAATTTGACGGATCTGTATGGAAAGGTAAGTTGTTACAGTTTAATTATAATCGGTGAAGCAACAGATGCTGGGTGACTAATACTGGTTGGGGCCGGTGACGATGTCGGTGGGGTGTTTGGTAGCGGGTCATTATGGGCGGTGTTCGGGTCCTGGGCTCTCCCGTCACTGACGTCGCTTTCGGGTGGGGAGGCTGGCATTATCATTAGCTTTAGCATTAGCTCTATACATCTATATTTTCACAAAGTTTGAGTGTATATGCTGACTACTGGGTGCATTAGACACGGGTTTCATTTCATTTATGCATGTTTATTTCTGTTGATTATAGATTTTTTGTAACTACTGTATATATATCTGATTACCATTCGGTTGGTGAAATTTTATTTAATCTAATAATGCGTGAGATTTAGGCTTACTGGGTGTGGATATTGGGACTAGTCCCCCTCGTGAACGAATCAGCAGCATAGTGATTAGAGTCAAGCGACGTCATGAAGTTTTAAATGACAGATGCCGAGGTGAATTGAACTCTCCTGGGTTCGATTCCCGGCCGCGCTTATCTGAGTTTAAAATCTCGGACACTGATAAGAATGGTTACACTTAAAATGGACTCAATTGCCTGACGGCTTAAACGTGTATTAAAATTGAAAGAAATCGACATAGTTTATAATTTCACAGTAATTCGCGTAATTATTATGTTACCAATTCATCTGATACACTTTCATGTAATATACGATCTTCTCTAACAGAAGCACAAATTTGACAAATTAAAATTTTTGTTTAAGATAGAATATTTCAATTTAGTCAACTCTTTTTGTTTCTTTAAAGTTTTATACGCAGGGAATATTCAGTATACTTGTATTTTTAGAACCGGCGCTATTGTTATTTTGACAACTGCAACGATACAAGTTCTGACCCTGTTAAGGAAGGAGGCACGGACACATTGGAGAGCTCTACAGTATCTGCGCATGCGCCTGACTCAGCTCCATCTGTCGATAGGAGCGAGATCAATACAGCTGATAGTGTAAGTAGATTTGCTCAAATAATTATAATACTATAAGTATATATAGTATATCGTTATATTTATATATATATATATATACCTGTATATATAATATTATACATATATAATTATATATATATAATTATATGTATGTATATATATATATATATATATATATATATATATATATATATATATATATATATGTCTATATGTAGAGAGAGGAGAGGATTAGCTGGACTCGAAAGATTACAAATGAGGAGGTTCTGGAGAGAGAGTTGGCACAGATAGACAGCTGATAAATGTAATAAAAAATAGGAAGAAGAGTTGGATAGGACACATTCTAAGGGGAAAGTCTATAAAAAGAGGCCTTGGAAGGTAAAATTGAAGCAAATAGAGGCAGAGGCAGACCGAGATTAGATATGGTAGATGGTTTAAAGACCAACTCATATGTGGACATGAAGAGGAAAGCGGAAGACAGAGAAGAGCGGAGGCGTTATATGCCATGAACCTGCCAGTAGGCAGTTCACTAAGAAAGAGATGCGATATATATATATATATATATATTTATTTATTTATTTATTTATTTATTTATTAGACTATTGTGTTCAGCCAAGTGGCAGGTCTAAAGTACACAATCTTACGCACATGCTGCTTTTCACGCTCCCTAATAAGCAACTTATTGATCTAAAGTTAATCCCACACAAAAGGTTGTGCCTTATCCAAACCGTAATGTAGCCTATACAAAGCAAATGTTAACGCCATTTTGCTCACTCGAAAGCGATGCCAGTGACGGGAGAGCCCAGGATTTGAATCCCGCACATACTGATCCGTGGTCGAATAACTTACCGACATAGCCACTGGCTCCAGCCCAAATAGCCTGGGAACTATATAGCTTATGGGGTGATTTTCATTTGCCTTCATCAGTTCTTGTTCAGTTACCTCTTACGACACGTGCAGTGTACGGTTTGTCTATTCTTCAGTGTCCCGGAAACAACACGAGAAATAGCGTCATAAAATGTATTATAACATAATGTAGGCCTACTACACTACAAAGTCACAATCTGCAGTACAAAACGATACAGCACAGTACAAAGCAATGCAATATAGTACACAGCTATAATACATAATATTATATATAGTTTAGAGCAATTATTATTATTCTGCACATTGAGGTATAATCTAATCAACAAAATGCAATGCAGTATAGTTCAACACATTGCAGCAGTGCACAATACAAAACGGGTAAAAAAGCTGATAAAGTTAACGTCAGTTTCCTAACTCGAAAGAGATGTTAGTAATAAACATAGACTGTACTAATTAGTAGCAGTTACAACTGTTTTATGTACATGTGTAACCAATGATCATTATGTCAGTCTAAATCGAAATCAAACCCTTTAATTGTTACCCGTCCAGAGAAAAGATAACAGGAGCACATTCATTTTATTATGCTATCTGACAAAATACAAAATATTAATTGTTAAACAAGCAATATGCCAGTTACTAACCAATACAAAATGTTCAACAGTAATTACGTGGTTAAATAAGGTTAAACATTAATAAAATATCATGTTTCTATAAAAACCATAATAACATTGTAATTATTTAAGATAAATATTCATAATCATTAATAAAACTAGTGTCATAAACTCTTATTTATTGTCTTAATTAAAGTGACATATATTTGACATAATCGTCATTATCATCACCATCACCATCATCATCATCATCACCATCATCATCATCTTCATCAACATCACCATCATCATCATCATCATCTTCATCATCATAATCATCATCATCATCATCATCATTATCATCATCATCATCATCATCATCATTCATCATCATAATCATCATTATCATTATCATCATCATCTTCCCTTAAATCAAAGTTTAAAAAGGGTCTGGATACGAATTGACTTTCTCCAGTCCTCCCTGTCCCACACCATATCATCAGTCAAATTTAGACATACAATTGACAATTTTAAACAATTAGATCATGATTTAAAGAGTGTATGCAAAAATAAATACACTGTAATGGTGTTTAATTGACCTTTAATACAGTGAACAATAAATATACAGTATAGAACACCGCCATACTGGCTCTGAAGTTTTTGAATCGATTCTGTATCCAAAGGTTCTGTAGTTATTCTTAGGAAGAGACTAAATTAGATATGGGAAGATAGATTTGTTGTAAGGTCTTTTAAGTTTATATTTTTGATCGTCTGTTCTTTATTGTGCGATGTTGTCAGTGACGAGAGTACTTAAGTCCTTGCACTGACTGAATATCAGTGTACGTTTGTTTACAGGACAGTTTCTCTGACACTCGAGTCCATCTCCAAAATCCACCATTCTGCTTGCATCTTTAAACCACCATTCCGCTTGTATCACTAAATCCACCATTCCGCTTGTATCATCTAATCCACCATTCCGCTTGTATCCTTTAAACCACCATTTCGCTTGTATCCTTTAATCCACCATTCCGATTGTATCATCTAATCCACCATTCCGCTTGTATCATTTAAACCACCACTCTGCTTATATCCTTTAATCCACCATTTAGCTTGTATCATTTAATCCACCATTACGCTTGTATCATCTAATCCACCATTCCGCCTGTATTTTTCCTTGGATTTATTTCCGGGTTTCTGGATTGCAACGTTTATCGACTCCAAACTCTACTCATCGGTTGGACTTAATTCCCTAGTGCTAAATGTTGTTTAGGACCACAGTAAGACTCTAATTCTGTTGTAGTTGTTGTTACCATTGCTTTTGTTGTTGTCGTTGTTGCCCTTAATACACGTGAACTGGTTTATTGATACAGAAATACACCGGTGACATCTGTAGAGTGCTGAAGCATCTGACAACGTCGTATATTGCCCTGCATCGTCTCAACGCCTATCTCGTCCCTGACTACATCGAAACCGGTGACGTAGCTATGTACATTGCGCGGAACATAGATATACAGTCATGCCAAGTCTTCCTCTTCATTTCGAAGGTTCCTTGCGCTCTAGAGGTTCTACAGTATGATCTAGACGATATACTGAGAAAAGATAATTTGTATTTTGAATCTAAAGAGACCATATGCAGTCGGGGTTGTAGTCTGATGAAGTCAGCCATCGATAGTGTAAGTCAGGCGAGAAAATTGCTTGCAGAAGTTGCAGCAAGGCATTAATGTAGAATAAAATGTGTCTAGCTAATTAACTGAAAAATCTCTATAATCTCTATCCGTTGATTTGCACGAGTTTAAAGAATCATGGTAGAACCACTTATATCTCGATTCATTTATGACTTACAGAATAACGATAGGGATATTAATAATTATCATCGATTATTTGTAATTATTATCTTATTAATTGTTATTATGTTCGTATAAATTATTATTATTAGTTTAGTGAAATAGAATTAAAAATATGTTTGCCATTTTGACTGTTTTATAAGTGAATATTATATTATTATAATATTATTATTAACTTTAAATTGCAAACATGTAACTCTTCATATCATAATGACAATATATACACATTATACGCTGAAAATTATCAGTTGTAAGTTAGGCGCTTCTTAAAAACTCTTGCAGCATTACGGCAGCTTTAGGATATAAGAGCATTCTATTTTTTATAGCTTATATAAGTTTATTGCGGTTCTGAAAATGTATCAGTTTATGGTATTTATGTTATCAGTGTAAATCATTGTGAGCCCATCAGTATTGTAATGTCTATGTCGCTTTGAATTATGGAATACTATACTGTGCGAGTAAATTATGTACGGAAATAAAAATGTGAACATACAAGTATAGTTTACCATGCTGATATTTAACGTGAATTTCATTGTATCATTTGTACTGTAATAATAATAATATTAAAGGTTTAACGTCCGTTTCCTCATACAAGGATGATGTCAGGGATGAAAGTGATTGGCCGCCTTGAGAATCGAGTTCATGGCTTCCGCTGTTGGTCAATTAAGTGTTCAACCAACATGACAGTATTAATTTATTTAGGTCAATTTAGGTCAATTTATCACTGTATTAATTTTAGTTCTCT
Organism: Enchytraeus crypticus; assembly: GCA_905160935.1. Taxonomy (NCBI): domain Eukaryota; kingdom Metazoa; phylum Annelida; class Clitellata; order Enchytraeida; family Enchytraeidae; genus Enchytraeus; species Enchytraeus crypticus. The sequence continues at coordinate 1,601,560 of CAJHZI010000414.1, read as the reverse complement.
GTAGATTGTTTATTCTTCATATTTGACGGTATTTTCATGTTTAATTTAATGCAACCCTATTTATGAAGTTTTCTATTTCTTAATTCTATTTACATTGCAGTATATACGTCTCATATCGAATACCTAGTGTGTAACTCGCTTTTATGTGTATATCTTTGAACTTTACTCTATTTGCTTTTGATTTATTTGTCAACATTTCCAATGGGAATATTGGTGAGAATAAATTTTAATAAATATTCTAAAATAATCACTTATTTTAGCTTTTTATTATTTAATCTAGTAATTTGCTGAACGGCATTTGTTGTAACCTTAAGCATTGCTGTTAAAGAATTAAAATCGGGTTGTTATTGTCTAATATTAAATATGAAATATTAGAGATTAAAACTAAAACTCAATTTTAATCATATGTATTCATCAGTCCGATATTTTAATCTGACGTACAAAAACGCAGCATATTGCTTGTTAAAAAATGTTTTGCAAATTATTAATTATAGTACTTCTTAAATCATATTTATTATTTCGATGCTTTACTGGTGGGTTCATACCTTGGTCATGGACGAGACTAGGGGGAGGGGCTAAGCCCCCCATATTCGGTGATGTGCCTCCACCTTTCAAACCCTTGTCCACATAAATAGGAGGGCTTGATTCTAGCCTCTGTATAATATACATGTATATGGGCTAGGATCAAGCACCCTCCATTTAAAAAAGGTAATGTTAACGTCAGTTTCCTCACTCGAAAGCGATGTTGGTGACGGGCGAGCCCAGGATTTGAACCCCGCACATACTAATCCGCCGTCGAATATCTTACTGACAGAGCCACTGGCTCCAGCCAAGATTTAGCCCTCCAATTAGCCCCCTCTATTTAATTATCCCAGTCTTGTCCATATACATAACTCATATATCCATCGGATTTCTGAGTTCAGATTTTCGAGAAGCCTTTCACGAGATTATTCTTAGATTTGTGATCTCTGTTGAACTTCCGGCAGTCCTACATTGACCAGGCCTAAAGAGATGCTTGAGCCCAGTATCTAGCTGGCTACCACAGGTTCAAAGATATCATTCACCTGAGCTCTTCATATTACAATAAACATTCTACCTATAGCGAGTTGTCGCCTTCTAGATATAAACATTTATAGAAATGTAGGTGGTCAAGTTTTAGTTGACACGACGCATAAATTCAGAGAATATCTACGATACACAAGAGTCTTCGAGTTCTACCTCCTTTCTCTCCCTCTCTACTCTCTATTCTCTCTCCCTCCCTCTCTACTCTCTCTCTCTCTCTCTCTATTCTCTCTCTCCCTCTCTACTCTCTATTCTCTCTCTCTCTCTCTATTCTCTCTCTCCCTATTCTCTCTCTCTCTCTTCTCTCTATTCTCTCTCTCTCTCTCTCTACTCTCTGTTCTCTCTCTCTCTCTACTCTCTATTCTCTCTTTCGCTCCCTCTCTACTCTCTATTCTCTCTTTCGCTCCCTCTCTACTCGCTATTCTATCTCTCTCTCTCTCTCTCTCTCTCTCTATAATTTATATTCCATTGAATAGGAGTCCACGGTAAAATCTATTCAATGACTGTTTTCTATCGCACAATAATAAAATAAAATAAAATTAAAGTGCTCCAATCAAACACGGATTTTCTTTAGTCTTAATAACAAAGGCTAGACCATTGCTAAACTCTTAATTCTATGTAGACTTTAGCTTCCAAAATACGGGTTTTGCAGTAGTTTACCATTGCCCCCCTTCGACTTTTAGCCGTCCTATATAACAGACGTAATCCAAATTGCGCATGTCAGTATTCTTAAATTTCAGTAACCGAATTATCCGAATATTGTCTAGTCGCTGTCTGACATTATTTTGCGGAAGTTGAAATTATTGAGACTTTAGAATTACCACAACGCTAGTAGGACTGACCGCTCTACTGGACACGGCCTGCATGTCCAGCTAAGACTAGTCAGCAGACATTGCGGTCAGTATTGAGTTGTCTGCTTCTTCTTTATATCGATTCAGATCAAAGTTAAGCCGTGAAATAAGTGGACAAGAATTGCGTAGTTCTAGAGAGGGTTAAGGTTTGTATTTGTAGTAATCTCGTTAAGTGAATACTTCGTCATTACAGTTTCTTTATATTAAATTGTGGATTAGCGCAGTGAATAACCCTAAGGACTCAGTTAGGTACAACAAGGGTTCAAATCATAGTCTTTTGGTAGCGTATATTTAAAATGTAACGAAACTTCGTAAGATAACACTGATTGATGCATACTATATATATATATATATATATATATATATATATATATATATATATATATATATATATATAGATAGATAGATATATATATAGTATATATATAATGTATATATATACTATATATATAATTATATATATACATACATACATATATATATGCAGGTATATATATACTATATATATATATATATATACATACAGGTATATATATATTTATTATATATATATATATATATATATATATACTATATATATATATACCTGTATATATATATATATATGTATGTATGTATGTATATATATATAATTATATATATATATATGTATATATACAGTATATATACATTATATATATACTATATATATATATATATATATATATATATATATATATATATATATATATAGCGTCTGGTGCCTCGGGAACAAGTGGCCTGGGTTAAAATCCTAGATGGGTCTAGAACTAAAGGATAGCCCCTAGGGCTTCAGGAAGGTTAATTGTTTATCAAAGCTTGCTGCCAACTGACGCTAACGACAGCAATGATTAATCGTCTAAAGATTAAAGCATACTAGGATCATGTAAAGTAGTCTCGAATACCAGTCTTCGGCCATGACACTTCTAATGGTCATTTAAAAATATAATCTGAGCAATTTTAGTTTACATGTAATTCTGCTCCAAAATATATTCTAATTCTGTACAGAAATTTCAAATGAAATAATTGGAGCAAGTTTAATGTCTGATAAAATGTATATCCATGAAATTCTGAACTCCATATTGTTCATTCTGTTTTAATTTCTTCGATGAATTGATGTACTTTTCTTTCTCCTCGCTCTATCGCACTCCCTCTCTTTGTCTCTCCCCTCCATCTGTCTCCTTGTTTCTCCACTTTTCCCGCTATTTTCTAATCTCCTATCACTTTCTCCTTTGAATCGCACAGTTGTCGATATGACATTTTATTTTGTGACATTTTAATTTTATTGTGTGTTCTACTGCGTTATCATGTTTCTAAATAAGCTTCAGAATTACGCCAGCATTTTTCAAGCTATGTAAACCATCAACTGTTAAATCATGCGATAAGAGTTGTATTTGTGGGATAAATGTGATGTTATTCCATGTTCCTAATATTTCAGATTTAAACGTAGAAAATTCCACAAACCGTTTCAATTTACCCGTCACAAATATGTGGTTGGAAAGATTTATCGAAACCAACTGGACCGTCTATCGCTGCTTTATGGGACTCTCAGGTCTCGTTGCCTTCCTCGGGCTGATCAACATGCTCTCCCCGTGCTTCAGCGGCAACACCGGCAACACACGGGACACTAGACCAACAGGGCGCCAGATCAACCGCCGCCGAACGTTCAGAAGTCGTCGCTATCATCTGGAACTCAACAACAACAATAGCCGCAGCAACGTAGTGGATACCAACGATTACATGGCTGATCTGTCGTAAGCCTCTTGCTTCTATCTCTCTCTCTTTCTCACTCTCTCTCTCTTAGTTCACAGCCTACAGGTGGGTCTATGATGTATAACGCCTCCACTCTTCTCCATCTTCCGTTTTCCTCTTCATGTCCACATGCGAGCAACTTTATATCATTTTTATATCATCTACATTCCCAATTTCTGTCTGCTCTGCTTCTCCTTCCTTCCGTTCTATCTTTCCTGAGTTCCTTTAGTAAACTACCTCCCATTATAATGTGTCCTACCCGATTCTCTTCTTATTTCTTGTAGCATTTATCAACTGTCTACTTTGCTTAATTATGATGAATACAAGTGGAATGTAATTATTCTTCTTTAATTGAAATTGTAACTTGAACTTAAAGTTAAATTAAAAGAAATGTGAACATCGACTCTTGGTTGAGCGAGCCAATAGAATACTAGCCTTCTGAGCAGGAGGATACTGGTTCAATATCAATCAGATTTTTTATTTTAAGCAGAAAAAAGCGGAAGCTAAAAGTAGTATAAACAACAGTGGAAACTGTTGTTTGCATCCATCACGTGTTTATTAATTTTATCTAAGGCATTATCTTTACGTCTACGACCATTAAAGAAATTTGTGGATTCCAATAGTTTCTAAAATAAATTTTCTTAAACTCAACCTTAAAACACTTTCATATTTATATTTTCATTTGCACTTTTGCACTTTCAGACCGGGTCATTCTCTTACATTCTTCATTGGATTTTCTTCGCTTTTCATAGCGATGTCCCCTCTGTTGTATGGAATAGATCCAACATGGTTTCAACCTCACATTTACACCATAATCTGCCAGGTAACCCTAAGTATTTAAAATATTTATCAATAATTGTGAGTGCTATGAGTGTTAGCGGCTCAGTCAATTTTGTGATGTAGTGGACGATCAAGATGTCGTTAACGGATGACGAAACTGATTGGTAACATTACACTACATCTGCATTTTATTACATTAGCATTACAGTGTATTAAATTACATTACATTAGCTTTACATTGCACAACATTAACATTGCATTACATTATATTAAAATGAGTTAATATTACATTGTTCTGGAAAATTACATTGCAATGCTTTCGAAATTCACGAGACCTTTTATCGACATTCCACATACATAGAATATACAAAATATTTACGGGCATACATATATATATAGAATCACACAAAATATATAAATGAGCAAATGGAATTAGTTGCTGATTGATCAGCAATCTTTATGCGTTGCAGTTGTGGAAATGACGTATAATTGTGTATTGTAGAGTGTGTCGAACTGATAATGTGGAAGTATTTTTCACAAAACTCCAAACCTTTCTAGACCCTTCGGTGGGTCGTTGTAAATTTATGTAGATAAAAATACTTTTGTACGTTATTTCGACACTTAATAAACAATATGTAGAGTTTTACATCTTAATGTAGTGAATATGTTTCGACATTTATCATTTATATTAATTGTGGAATTTAATTTATAAAAATTATCTCGCAAATCGTTCATAAAAAGGTCATTGACGGTTGATTTCTTGTACTGTAGTCCATGCTTTTCTTGACTAAGATTTTAAAATTTTAACATTTTAATAAAGTAACACTTTAACAATACGCAGAAATGTTGCTTTTGTTTATATGTTTATTTTAGTATACTTAGTTGGATTAATTTTTACCAAGAATACATAGAACTGCTTTAGGAAACAAGTCAAATCTAGACTTTAGATTTTGTGTCTCCTGAATACGTTTTGTGATAGAAAATCTCTCTCCAGTATTCTGTCTCAACAGACAGATATCTAGGGTACATATTCCTACACACTGTCAGATTTCATTGTTTCAGTAAACATTCTATTTATCAAAATGTTTGCAGTACATTGCCCAAACCTCGTAGTATCCTATAGAATAATAAAATTCTAATGTAATTTTATGTCGACTATCAAAGTAATTAGTTCTCTGGTGTTTATTGCGTATTTAATTGTGCAGATGTTCAGCGCACCTTTGATCCTTGGTTTTTCAATGCACGCCGTGTGCTTGGTCTCCAAGCTCTTCATCTCAATCACTCTCTACAGAAGACACAAGGTTAACTTTTTCAGTAGTAATTTTCCATGACCAATGAATGCCAATTTACAATTGGTTTTCTTCAAAATTTTAATCCTGGAAGACTTTCAATTTATGGAAGCTTACTAGTATTTGTGCTAAACTTTAACATTGTGTATTAAACCTTATTATACTTGTTTTATATATCCGCAGAAAATATCACCACATGAGTCCTGCATTTAAAATTAATTACTAAATTTAAAAATGCAGTTATACAGCATTTCACTAATATTAACAAGATTTTAACGCTTTAACATAATTATCTTGTATTTAAGAATTTACTTAAAGGAGAACTTATTCCTTTACAAGCTTAAAATTATTTATAAATTCAAAATTCATGATTCGATATTAATCTACTTCATGTATTATTAAGCTCTCAGATGAGAATTAACCGGAAAAGAGTTTCGGGTGAATTTAAAACGAGTGCAATTAATTTGTGTACTATCAAAATGAATGCTTACTTCGTTTTACCTGCTTTATCTAAATAGCAAATAGGTTAAAAGGTCTGATTAAAGAGAGGAGAGAGAGATAGAGATTTGCAGGTAGAGAGAGAGAGAGAGAGAGAGAGAGAGAGAGAGAGAGAGTTGCAGAGAGAGATAGAGGGAAAGAGAAATATTTTCTTGTTTTGCTTTAAAGATTTTATATCTAATAAACGGCGGATCAGTAGATGTAGGATTCAAATCCAGTGTCGCTCTGTTTTTGGAGTGTTTAGGGACTGAAAACAAATGCTAAATCTGGTTTCTGTTTTATGTTACATTAATTCATTGCAATTAATAATTAAACATATTTAACGAATAACTGAGCATAGTGAACTTCTCTAAATGAGAGTAAAATCAGGTCGCAATTGCGGCAGCAAGCCGTTGTCATTTATAAAAATGTGTCCACAGAAAAAGGAAAATTCCAAAAAGAAAAACGCGTGCCAATTAATATTTACGCTCATTTACAGCCTACGTTTAACTCGAATATTAAACTATATTTTCAAGATAGTACTTGATGGTTTTATCTAACAGATATCTGTGAAGGCTTTGAATGTTAGAGAAGGGGAGGGGGTGGACCGACCCCCTCGAGGGATTCAATATTTCGAGTGGCCAGCAACTCTGATGGTTCTGTTGACAATGATCATAGCCTCAGCTCTACTGATTGTCTGGACTCTAAAGTTTCCTCCCACTGCTCAGCCTGTTCTTGTTCCCAGAAGAAATGGTTCCATGATGGTATTTACTCCTTTAGTAACTCTCTACCTATTTTTGTTCAACAAAAAAGCTAAAAAGCTTATGTCAACGTCAGTTTCCTCGCTCGAAAGCGATGTCAGTGACAGGCGAGCCCAGGATTTGAACCCCGCACATACTGATCCACAGTCGAATATCATATCGACATCGCCAGTGGCGATGTGAAAAATTAATAAGAATTTAATGCTCGGTTCCTCGCCTCGAGGCAATGTCAGGGACGTCTAGAGCAGATTCCACCACACGATGACGACTGAGTTAACAAAGACGGCAAGAAGTTGATCCTTGTTGCACCATACTGTTCAGAAGTTGAACAACATGGCGACGGTTAAATATATGAGAAATTGAGGAAAATAAAATATAAATTTAGATATTTGAAAAATTGATTTTAATATATTGAAATAATATTGTAAATGTTAATGAAATTTAGGGGCTCTTGTTTCTTTTAGCAATGTCTCAAATGCATTGTTGTTTTTGCTGTTGTAACTGTTATTCTTAGTAATTGCTACTGACTGTATTACGTCAGAGAGCTTAGACTCTTTTGAGGTAACCCTCTTCCTGATAATTTCTTTAGTTTCTAATTAAGTAAGCTGTATTTGTTGTTTATTATGTCTTGGAAACAAATAAAAAGGTTGCATGAATGAATGAATGATTGAATGAATAAATAAACGAATGAACGAATGAACTGTTAGCCCGGGTTGTCACCCGCCTTGCCGTCGCCTCCATTATTCTTTCATGAATTCTTTCTCTATCCCGACTATTTTTAGAACTTTTTGTGACAATGACAGTGACTTGCTAAAGCTGTAGGACTCAGTTATCCGTCTGTTTTCTTGTCACTACCATACTGTAAAATCAACTCTATACTCTAGTCACCTATACATTGAGACTAACTCCTAAAGTAATATTTAAATTTACTAAAATATTTATACATTTAAGCTTTAAATTTTAGGATTTTTGTATTAAGGCCTTTAGAATATATTTTTATGTAAATCATTAAAAAATTCGTGTGTTACTATAGATTTCATCTGTAGATTAACGTCGCTTTCTGGCTCAATTGGCGCAAGCTTGGGTGTATATATATTTCATATTTTGTGTCTCGTAGAACGGATTTGCGTGTGTGGACAAACATTCGTTTGCTGTCGAAGACGTTAACCTATCTAACACGGCTGCCTATGAAACCGACGCTGTAAATGCTAACGAGGAAGATGACTTTCAGTCCTTACAGAAGAACTCGCAGCTGTTGTGGAGAGTCTCTGCCACGGTCTTCCTCCTCATTATCATGCTGGCTGCCGGGTTTCAAATGCCTCTTCTCATCTGCCTGTTAGTTAAGCTCTTTTGTTTCGGTTTTAGTCGTTTAATTTCATACACTGCTGACTTGATGTATGCGGTGCTTAAGTCTATTTTCGTATCATTTTTATGGCGCGTTCAAAGATCTTCACTTCAAGTTTTGTTGACTGATATGGGATTTGAACCCTGATCTCGTCATTCTGATTAGTCTGCTAATGCTCTGACCCGGTTGCTGTGCTTCTAATTGTATGTTTACATAGATTTGTTTCTAATGTTCAGAACAGAAGTTAATGATAAATCGATGCAACAAACTTCATGATAATAAATAGAAATTTTAACTGCTAAAATGGGAAAATTAAAAATGTAGCATATTCTGTGCTGTTTAATTTCTACTCTATCGTCTTTTTAAATAATCATTTATCAAATACACGTAGACTTTGGTAAACACCTGTTTTAAGATATGTTTTATTTCTAATAGAGAGATGTCCTCAGAATATCTAGTCTCGACTATATGCTACGGGTTTATGACAATTAACACCCTGATTTCTATCGCGGCATGCGGCACCGCCTGGATCACTCTGAGATCACGTGATGTTGAGACAGATCAAGTCCTGTACTACATCGTCAGTTCACTGGAGCTCTGGGACTCGCTCTTCTCTAACGTCCTGGCTCTGCTAGCAACGGTATGTAAAACGCTCAACTAAAGTGCTGTTGTCCATGATGAGTCGAGCGTTCTTGTCCTTCTATAGGTGATCTTCTGTTTAAGAGTAAAAATAAGAGTCCGTCACAGTTTACATAAAAAATTCATTCTGTTACTAAAACTAACGTATTTAATAACTTATTGGCATTTAAGTGTTTAATTTTAATTTGCTAAATGTCCTTGCTGGTAATAGCTGAAATACATGTCATAGTGATGGCTGATAAAAGAGAGGGTATTTGGCATGACGGTTACAGCGATGGCCTCGGAAGCTAGAGCCCTTGGTTTAAACTCCCGTTAGGCAATGGCAGGCAATGGCAAATGAATTTCCCGTAGAGCCGTTGCAAGTCTAGTCATATATCGAGTTTCTTGCCAATGTTGGCGCAATCCACAACAAAGATACTAATAATCATGGAAAAAGCTGTCTCGAAGACATGATACCGATCATAGCACTGTAATGGTAATGGCCGTTTAAGAAGAGGACTCTTACTTTATTAGTATATGTAGCAAACATTATTCTCCTGAAATTTCTTTCTGGCTAGAAACAGGAAAATTAATTTTCACTGACTGATGAATATTTGTGTAAAATAATTAACTAAAAATTTGTTTAAAATTATTTTAGCTATTTGATATTTATATCATAATTCATTAGGTCTAATTATTAGTATAACAGCAATAATATTGTATATGACATTCATCTTACGCCTGTAATTAATAGCCTAAATTGCTTATACTTTGTTTCTCTGTTTGTAACAGACGGTGATAATGAAGTCAGACAAAGACAATCCACCCCGACGGACCTCGATAAAAAGAATAGGTAATAGTATTGCCATGACACTTGCTAGATGTTAATATATAGTAAATCGCTATAAATCTACATGTATACACAAATCTCTATGTTAATCTCGACATAAATCTATATATAGATCCCTACATAAATCCCTACATAATCCTTACATAAATCCCTACATAAATCTCTATATAAAACTCTTTATAAATCTCTATTTAAATCTCTATATAAAACTCTATATAAAACTCTATATAAATCCCTACATAAATCTCTATTTAAATCTCTAAAAAAATTACTATACAAATTTCTATTAAAATATATTTATGCAAATATCTTCATAAATCTCTTTATAAATCAATTTACTAAAAATATATAATACTCATTATTATAATAATACTACTAATATAAATTAATATACGATACTATTAATTATTAAAAAATTTCCTAATTATTTATTTATGAACTATTCTCTCTCGATATTGTTGTAAGAAATCATTAAGTGTTCAAAACTGAGATATACAGTAGGCCGTATTCAGAATAATGTGTTGAGTTGATTTTTTAATATTATTAAATAATAATACTAAAGGTTTAGCGTCCTTTTCCTCATATAAGGTCATGCGTCATTATGATGTCAGGAACGTCATTAATGACGCATGATGATGTCAGGGAGGTCATTAATGACGTATGATGATGTCAAGGAGATCCCTCGCAATATTCTTGTGCGAGGCAGTGGACGTTTCAGTTAATGTTTGGAACTTCACAATTTTAAAATTACCTAATGCCACAAAATTCTATTTATATTGAGAATTAAAATGAGAAACGGCAGGAATAATATATATTACTATTATAATAATAATAATAATTATTATTATTATTAACTAATATTTCAGTTCGCAGCGCAAGATGGAGCATGATTCCAGGTCTAAGGACCCTGGAGAACAGTACGCTGATAGAACGTCCTAGACCACACAGGAAGCATCCTGGAAGAAAACCCGCTACCTCTGTCGACCAAGTGGAGCAACCTGACATGGCTCAGCAAGAACTGGAAATAGTGGAACTGTAATGTCATCAGCGGAACTGTAATGTCTCTAACGGAACTGTAATGTCATCAGCGGAACTGTAATGTCTCTATCGGAACTGTAATGTTTCTTGCAGAACTGTTATGTCTCTATAGTGGAACTATAATGTCTCTAGCTTTAACTGTTTTAAGTTATATTATTACTATTGATATTATTACTGATATCGATAATATTGGTTATTAATTATTGATTGATTATGATTAATTATTGATCGATTATAAGTTGTTGATATTAAAATTATGAATTATTTATATTATTGATTGCCGATATTATTGATTATTATATATACTCTTGACATTTTGAAATGAACGTCAAATGTCGATTTACTGCTGAATTAACATTTACTATGTGTATGTTATGCTTTTGATTATACATCGAGATTTTGTTTGCATATTTGAACTTTTCTTTCACTCATTTTTGTTCAGCATTGCGTCAATTTTATGTTTAAAAGTTGTTCAGTTGGCATTTACTCTTGGGCGTATATAAGTTGGAAAGTTGAGGTTTACTCTGTTGTATTGCATTAAAGCTCATTAAAGCTATTTATTGCGCTTTTCTGTCTCGTTCAGTGTTAGTTTTTATTTATTATTTTGCTAGACAACTAATGATCAGAGGTAAATAAAGTTCTATTTCAATGCCAATTCAATACGACTGAAAAATACCATCCTAGCTATTCTAGCTAAGAAACGGTTTTAAGCTAAGAAGAGGTTTTACTCAGTCGTTTCCGAAGTCGTTACGAGGGTAAGATATTAATTGATCAAGCGACCCTAATGAGAAATATAAACAAGCAATTGCGAAGTTACAACGAATTTGATAATAATACATACATGTATACTGCAAACCGCAGAAGGCTGTAATGTCGTAATTTTTAAAGCTAAATGTCGAATTCCTCAAATCAATGCTAAGGCTGTCATTTTAATAAATACACAATGTACATTACTTAACTCGTCCAAAATATCCATAATATTTTTCCCAGTCAACAGATTAATTTTTCTTTTAAATCACATCTAACATCGGTTCTTTCAAATTTCAACTTTTTTGCAATTCTAAATTTTTATCTAATAAATTGCCGGACATCAGCAGCTTTTGAACCGTTTGATCCCTTCTAGTGGAAGTCAATTCATAAGGCGAAAATGTTGAACAGTAGGGCAGAGGCATCCTAAAGGACGCCATGTTCCGAAGGTCATCTGGTCCTACGTAAGGAACGGTGTGATGAACCAGCGCCGAGTTTGAAGTCACACTTCCAGGTGAGCGGACTAGGCTATTAATCTCTGAGACCTGAGGTGCGAGTCTATTTAGAAACGATAATGGCGTAGATGTTGTTAGATTGTCATCATTTAGTCTACCTTTGAGCAACTGGACATTCTGATTTTGGTATTTTTGAAGCTGCTGGTTGAGCCCGGCAAGTTGGTGTTTTAGCTGCATCTGTTGAATATGCTGCTGCTGTAAATGCAGCGTCTGAGAATTTTGGGCCGCAGATCCTTGGACGCTTTCCAGATCTATAGCAATCTGTCTCTTCCATTTATTCCTTCTGTTCTGAAACCAGATCTTAACCTGAGTCTCTGTTAACTTTAGAGTTGAAGCCAGTCTGGATCTTTCGTTGCTCGAGAGGTATCTTCTTCTTTCGAATGTGGACTCCAGTTGAAAGACCTGAAAACGAGAGAACACTGTTCTAGTTTTCTTTTTTCTGTCTTGTTCCTCGTCGAGCTGTTCATTTCTATCGTCATCATTTCCATCGTCATCGCCTAGGTTATCAGAGTTATAAGCCATGTGGTTATCACATCCGTTATCTTGGCATACTTCGACATCCTGATCATCGCCAGAATGTTCAGAGCAACTGTCCGCGGAATATCTACTGGAGTTAAGAGATCTTGATTCTTGGGTTGTAAAATCCGCATCAACATGTGTGGCTTCGTTGCAAATTGTTGACAAAGGGTTGCAATTAATTAATCCATCGACTATTGAATCATGGATATAGGGACCTTTGGCAATTTTCGATTCAAGTTCTAAATTGAGAGATTCCTTCTTTGATCGGTAACTTGAGCAATCTCCCATTCGTATTTTTCTTTCGTTTGTGCCGTCATACTTTGAGATTTCTTTATCCGTATCTCCTTTCACTTTAGTATCAGCGGTTTCATCAAGAATGTCAGATTTCAACATCAGCATGCTCTCATCTTTGATGTCACTGTTTGAACTATGTTCATCTGTTAACAAAATTTTAGAAGAATTCAAGGTAGAAACTCCAGTTGGATCGGTAATTCTATTGACAGCACCTATAGCAGACTCTCTGATGCCCTTAGTTTCAGTATTCCACGGTTGGTTAGAACCAGATGGTCTTCTTTGCGTCATCGTCTGACGCTGCGGTATCCCATAAGAATATCCAACCATATCGTTGTTCTCATCGTGACAGAATTTCTTTTCTGCACTGACATTGTGAGTATCGTCATTGTAAGTCCTTTTTGTTCTGTTGTTTGACATAAACTTATTTGAACTAGGCAAGCTTGATGGAATTGTAGAGTCTCCGGTATTATTTGGATTATAAGCTTCTGGACCACAAGAGATTCTGTATACATAGGAGCTTAAGTCCAGCCCCTGTGTTGCGCAAGCCCCGCCCAAAATTGCTGGACCGTGCCTGACAAAGTTCTCTAGAAAATGTTTGTATCCGTTAACCCAGTCAGAGTAGGGAGTGTGAGGATGAGGAATAATTGGGAATTCTGGTAAAACCAAGTGAGAATATGAGGAACCTGCGTTCATGCTTCTTAAATTAGATCCTCCTAATGAAGAAATATCCGTACTGGGTACTGGTAATCCATTCCTATTGCTAGTATGTTCGGAGGCATTTCTTTCACACCCAGCACCTGATGGCATATCTTGCTTAAAAGATTGTTCGGATTTTCCTGAAGAACTTAGACTTGTCTGTTTTATCGGGTCGGTTTTACCAGCGGATGTATTGCTAGTTGAGGCTGATTCGCGCCTTTGATCTGAATGTAGAGAGGTTGACGTTTTGACAACAGAAACAGCAGATGAATAATCTTCATCGCTTGTTTCACCAGGTGACCCTAAAAATAAAATTGAATAGTAATTAGACAGATGTCCAGTTCTGTCAGATAGCAATCCCAAAACAAATTTTCATGCACTATTGGCTATAACTATTTAAGTTCTTAATAAACCGATAGATTTAACTGAGGAATTTGCTCTTTATACGCTTAAATAAAGATCTTGGCTAAGAAAAAGTAATTTTCGGGTCGTTTCCTAATGAGATACTCAGATTTTACGTAAAGCGTAATTTTGGTTGTGCAGAAATTTGCAAGATCCCTAATTGTCTAATAAGAACACTGATGATGAAATAGCTTGTGAACAGACATGCACTTTTCCCACCATAGGTGCTGTCTCCACAAGGTAACGGGATTTTTGCCAGGAAAAAAGTACCGAGGCAATTGTATGATTTATCCTGTTTCATAGTTTCGCCTATTATCAATAGCACTATACTAAAACGTTTGAAACTATTGTTGTCCCGGTAGTCAGAATGAAAAATCGGTGCTCATGCGTTTTATAATATAAAATGTCGGGTTATATACTCCTTAACTCTTATCTGATGGCACCATCGGCTGCATATGTGAGTCAGGAAACCAGATCAATAATAGTTGCAGACAAATTTAATTGCGAAATAGGTTTATTTTTAAATCTCTCGTTGAAAATCTAAACGAACTACATATATGTAAGCGACCCTAGGCAGAATGTTTAAATAGCTCAGTGCTTATTGAGCCACAAACATACATGTAGTGAAGCGTCGCGATATTTAAATGACTCATTTAAATTTAATTAAAGTGGATTTGATTTCCGAACGAGATGATCAGATTAAAATGTCGAACAATCACAGGACAGGTAAATGGATAGTGCACTAAACTTCCTTACGATGTATAGATATTAAATATTTAAGGCGATAGATTTCATCACGGATTGCGACTTTGTAATAATACATATACGTATTTATTCTTCATGCTATACTAAACAAAATGAGTAAACATGATTGTTTTCTCAGGGAATGAAGCCCCTGCCCAGTAAATGTTAGTAGAAGCTGAGGAAGGCACAGGGGGCCCACCTCGTCATAAGCAGAATCCCCCCCAGATAACGGTATATCAAAATGGATGTTATAGATGGTTTAAAGATCCACTCGTATGTGGACGTGAAGAGGAAAACGGAAGATAGAGATGATTGGAGGCGTTATATACCATGGACCTTCCAGTAGACAGTACGCTAAGAGAGAGAGCTATACGAAAGTATCTTCATAATAAGTCTATACAAACCTGAATCATTCAACTGTGGATGAAGGCTCAGCCTCTCAGTCGGCTTTGTTGTCATTATTTCACAAAAACTTTCAGGATATCGAACTCTAACTTCCAGCTCTGAACATTCCGTCCCTGACCTCTGAGAGTCACCGGATGATTCCAATACTGTTGAATCACAGGAAGTCCGTGCCTGACGCCTTGAAGGCTTTTCCAGAATATTAGATATGGAAAAGTTTAATGATTTCTTAGGCGGAAGAGATTCCGTGCTAAGCGGCCCGGCGACAGTTGTTCGATCTGAAGACACAGACGTTGAGATTTCGAAAGCACGTTCTTGATTTAATTCTTTCATCTCCGAAGCGGGGCAGTGGTTGATTTTAGATGTAGCCGTAGAAGTATTTGTCGGTTGACAGGAGGAAGACCTAGGCAACTGATTCTTATCCGTTAAATCTTGTTTACTATCGTATGATGTTCGTGCTCTTGTCGGATTTTCGTCCGGAGAGAAGGGTTTAATGCCATTATCAGAAGTGTCCAACATCAAGACTGAATGCGAGGCAGAGAAATGAACGCTGGGCTTTTTTTCCTGTTCATCTTCACCGACTACGTCTTTATTAGTTTCGCTCATATCCCCTTTTGAATTTATAGCAGTGTATCGTAATATAACTCTATTTTAACGTTTAAGTATCTTTTTAATGCTATTCCCTGTACTTAATAGTGCTCAATTTGTAATATTATTAATTTAGGGCTATAGGCCTATATACTAATACTTTTAATATAAAAACTTTCTATTTCGTCTGCAGCAAAACAATATTATTCTCTTCTTCTTCTTCAGTGTACTGCCAAGTGTGGCAGGTTCAAAGTACATATTCATACTCAAAGTCTGATTTCTCGCTCCATAAGAGCACTCCTTAGATCAACAAGTTAATCCCTTCACAAAGTCTATGCCTTATTCATACCTTATGTAGCCTATAGGCTGTAGGCTACATACGGTATGGATTAGTCATAGACTATGTGAAGAGATTAACTTGTTGATCTAAGGAGTGCTCTTATGGAGCGAGAAAGCCGACTTTGAGTATGAATATATACCTTGAACCTGCCACTTGTCAGTGCACTGAAGAGAAAGAGAGATGTAGCCCATAGCTTGGGAAAAAATGGCTACTGAGGTGGTTTCCCGTTGCCTTCCTCAGAAGGCAAGCATATTATTAATATAAGAATATTAAGATATTGAATATACATTGCAAAGGGCTGCCTCCAGGCCTATAAGATATAACTATAGACAAATATTAAAAATATACTGACTCTTCAGTGGGGCTGATACTCCAGTTTTATAACAATATTATCATTATTACTAATTGCCCTGCATGCCATTCTCATTTCCATAATAATAGACACATTTGTTATCAGGGAAATGAGAATGATTAAAATTTTGATTTCTGTAATGTTTAATTAGAATTAAATAGAACTACACTGATCAAATATTTAGCTGTTATGATCATTCCAATAAAGTAAATTTAAATTGCAGCGCAATTAAGTAATAAAATAAAACCAAGGCTTCTGTGCCATGCATTAGCAGTACGATAGAGTAAAAGTGTAGCTGGGAATATTTAATTAACTTTTCAGCATAAATATGTTGCACATTTTGAAAGTGTACGGTGTATATTAATATATTTAGGCTTACTCTAATAATTAATAGCATTTCTCTGGTTGTGTTCGGACCACTAAAGAACTGACCAACTGTAAACTGCACGTGCCGTATGAGACGACTAAGCAAAGAATGATGAAGCCAACCGGGAACCACCTGGGAAACCTTATATTTCCCATTGTATAGCTGTAATTTTGGATAAGGCTTAGCCTTTTGTTAACTTGTTGATCAATGGCGTGCTCTTTTATAGACGGTAACAGCTGGTTGCTTGCAAATAGTAAAAAGTACCTTTGGACCAGCTACTTGGCAGCATACTGAAGAGAATATTTGAACAACATTTGTTAAATAATTATTTATATATTATGTAAAGTTTAATTATTGTCAGAGTTTTTAAAGTTATTTCTAATTGCAGAGGTATGTAGAGAGCCCCGTGCTGGTAGAAGTATCTGATAAGTTATAAGGCTATCATTTGACGGTGCAAAAGAGAGATGACTTAGCGCTTCTAGCTGCTGCTTTGACGTCAGAAAAATCATCATAATATATAATATAATATTATATATATATATATATATATATATATATATGTATCATATTAGACAAAAGGTTTGATGCAAACTATTCAAACAACAAATTTACAGTATTTGCCACTTAAGCCGCAAAGCAATGATAATTGTGTTATCACATAGATACAGTCTACCTTTAAATAATTAACTCTTGCAAAATTATAACGGATCGAGTCTCTAATTAATAACAATTGAATCTATAATGAATAGGCTTGTATTATATCAAAATGTATTATTACAATTATTTGAATATTTGTCTTTCATTAAAATGCAATGACTTAGAACCTAAAATGCATTAAGATATCTTAAAAAGAATATTGAACTTCTGAAGCTTGTCATTACGCAGTACGCATTACGCAGTCTCGAACATATAATTAGAATTTTTAATTTCTAATTAAGTAACTAAAACGCATTAAATTGAGCTTATATGAAATCAAATTGTATCTACGCCTATTATAATTAGTTTTAACGGAAAAATACAGAAACATAACATATTCAGCTAATATTGCAATTAGTATTAATAAAATTTAGAAATATCAAGTCATAATCTATGTATAATAAGCGTAGTAATTTTCAGTATTATCACTAATGTTTTCTCTAAACTAGTTTAAATAAATGGACCAATTTTATAAAGATTAAAAATATTCATCTCCCTTCAACCTTACTTTATAATCAGAAAGTTGATTAAGGGAGTAACTTGTGATACAAAACCCCGCCCACTGCTCAGTCATTGGTCATTGGGCAGAGACGACTGAGAAACTTTTAAACATTCAGCATGAAAGAACATGTAAAACGCCAATATTATCATTTGCAAAATATTATTTTTGCTCAATATTGTCATCAATGATTGTCATTACTTGGTCTGATTTTCTGGATTTTGGAATTTGCACCGTTTTTGGACCTTCTTTATGCTCGCTGACTTGATTTTTTCTCAATAGTGCTCGATGTTGTCATTGATGACTGTAGCGCTCTAACTGTTATTATTATTATTATTTTTAATTTTTAACTTTTTTATTTTTAATGGCTATGGAATTTTAAATAAGCCTTTTAGCAACACTAAAATAATTGTGTTCTATAAGCATCGAATTTGAACAGTTGCAGTGAGTGATTTACTGATAGTAAAGTCTATATTTACTAAATTCTGCATGAATACATTGCAGGATTCGCATATTCCTTAATATCAGAACATATAATTAAAACAATCTATCTGCATAAAAACATACGTAGACTTTTGTAATTCTTATACGGTATATGTTACTTGTTTAAAGATTTTTTATTAACCTATGCTTAACGTCTTTTTCCACACCCAGTGATGATGTCATAAATTCTGTATATATGTTTATCTATAAGACTTACCTACATGTATGTATACTGTGTATATGTGTGTGCGTATATGAATGCATATATCTATACATAAATATATGTATATATATATATATATATATATATATATATATATATATATATGTATATATATATATATATGCATATATCTATACATAAATATATGTATATATACGTGACTTCATATGGTCCCTATAAGTGCCTGGTGCCTTGGGTTAACCCTGATTTTGAATTATGTGTTATCCAGTTATTTAGGCCTACATTACATTATGTATTTGCTATGCAAAATCGAAATTGTAAATAAATAAATAAATAACATTAATCATTGTACGTTCTAAACCCGGCGACGTCTTGTTTAAATATTATTATGATACAAACTGGCCACACAGTGAACATCTTTGACAATGAAATTGTTATAAAAATTAATGATAGGCCTAATACTAAGCATTTACCACAACTTTTCAGTAAATTACTGGCAATTGGTTATATGGTTAGAGATTTCTTATTGTTTATAATCTTCTCAAGGATTTCAATATGGTTTGAGATTTCTTGAACATATTTAGTACTATAGCCTATATTAAACATATCTACTGTAGTACAATACTACATTACACTTATCTAATACTATAGTATATATTAAACATACCTAATACTGTACTTGGCTGTTTGTGCCTGATGTTTGGATACATTATAAAATTGCTAGCATCCTTGCCTAATAAGCAGAATATATCGGTTTGGATTCAAATAGAACAGATTCTGCAGTGTCCCTTGCGATATAGAATGGGCTGTTAAATTTACCTTTTATATGCTACTTAAAAACTTTGAAAATCAGGGAATTCCCGGCCGGCATGAAAAATCGACACAAAAGCGCAGCTACACGTACTGTATATTACATTCGCCAATACATTGCTCGTGTACATGCTCATGTAGTCCATAGCATATAACGCCTTCACTTTCTAGGTCTTTCCATTTTATATTTTTACTATCAATAGTTTTCTATTCATATTTAGTCTATTCAGATTTTTGTATATTTATATTTTTCTATTCATTTTTCTAAGTGATAGCAGGTATACTAACATTCATTGCATCGGGATTTCTTTAATCTGTTCATATCTTTTTTATAATCTCTTTGTACTTTAAATGCAAGTTGTTTATTTTCTCATAAGGTATAGAATATGATGTAAAGGTTAAGGTGTAAAAGCTAAACCTATTTTTAAAGTCGGTTAGAAGTTGGGCTTCATGCTCATAGCATGGCTGAATATGAACTTACCGATCTTATATAATAGACAAGTGCCAAACTTAATTACATTTTTTCTGCTTTCAGCAATTGATTAATATATTGATTTATTGATTTATGTTTCACTAATAAGGTATGTTAGATTATTTAAAGACCCACTCATATGTGGAAATGAAGAGAAAGGCGGAGACAGAGAAGAGTGGAGGCGTTATATACCATAGACCTGTCAGTAGGTAGTGCACTAAGAGAGAGAGAGAGAGAGAGAGGATGAGGTATTTAACTAATTGAAATATTTAATTAATTGAGCCACTAATTGATATACCATTGGCTTACATTAACAACGTATTAGCTAAAACATAATGTACATGTAGTTGAGCCTTGATGGCAGTTTTCCACGTTGAATTCCCTGATTTGAAAAATGTAAACAAATTAAATAAATAACTACAAAACCTAAGAAGAGTGGATGTGGGGGAGAGGGTCACATGTTTAAATTTATATACTGATCTCAAAGTATACATTTTTTCAAACTTTGTAAACTTAATTTGTAATAATTTCCTAGCATTGCAGAGAGATGCATTCAAAAGTAAGAGTAACTGACTTGTATAATTGATTGTTAATCTGGTTACAAAAGTCTATAAAACGGCTGAATGAAGCGCGAACAATGCGTTAATGCAGAATGAATGCATTACGAGCACAACAGCAGATAGGCACACCTTGTCTCATGTAATTTACTCAAGTGACGATTTATCAAGCACTAATCATTTCTACTTAATGGATGAAATGACGACGGTTATTAAAGATCCCCGAACAAGTGACGTACCGCCCCGTCATATGACGACCTATTTATCATGGCATCCTCCTTGAATTAATTCTGATTGCCGCCCCCTGCTGTCAACCCTTTTTATCATCGCACCCTCCCCATTCATCCTCTCCCTATATTTACGGCAGCTATATTATCCACCCACAAACTAGACCAACAAAGCGTCTAAATCGTTCGCAAAGCGGAACGCAATTAGGGCTAACAGCCGTGCCTTCTTCAAGCATATCCGATAGGACGGCACCACTGGTTGGAGGCGGGGGCCCAGCAGGAGGCCTTAAAGGGTCCAGAGGTAGGCTGGTAGCCGGCCGAGCACCCTGAGGGTCCCGGGAAGTCATTGGTCCCGCCCCTGACTCGGTCACGTCTGATGTCGATGGAAATAATGCTGAACGTGCATTGAGATAATGAACGATATTGAACTTGTTCGGAGCGTTGTTAAAAGGAATTGTAAGAGGTTGCTCTCGGGTTGAAAGATGAAGTCTAAAATGAGTCTTAAATGGACACTTCGTGAGGCCACAGATCCTGCTGTTCAGGTATCAAGTTCTTAGGAGTGTAAAATTGATTACATTGAACGCTGCTTAGAAATAGAATTAATTTTTTTTAAATAATAAAGATTTAAAACTGGTCCATCAAGATCAACCATAGATTTTTCCGAACAGTGTAACAATAATACGTAACTAAAAGTAATCCATCGATTAAATTTATATTGAATATAGTCATATTAATTTAAATTTCTTCATAAATCTAAAGAATTAAAAGTGTAAAAATAAAAAGAACGAAGATGATGCTAAATCAGACAAATGAGTCTCCACCGTCGTCAATTCTGAAATAACTGAAAGGTTAACTTTTATTTTGGGTTTTTGTTAGGTAAACTTACTAATAATCAATTTATTGCAAAATAGATAGAAAATTATTTTTTACAGCGAAATTGCTTATTTGCAAACGTGAAAAATGCATTATATACAATAGTGGCATTAGCATTCTTTAATAATTATAATTAATAATAATTTTTCTTTAATAATAATATTTCTTTAATAATATTATTTGTTACTTATTGACGAAATAGGCAGGAGGACCAGCGCCATTACTGGTGATAAGCGCGAAAAATCTTTTCTGTGGCAGCGACTGTCTATTGCTCTCCAGCTATTCAATGCAGTCTGCTTCAGTGGCACTTTGGCTAAAGCGGCTTCCCAGAGTGCAGAGGAATTATTTTAATCGCTTTTTTTAAAAACTTTTAATTAAATAAAGTCTCTTTTATCTTATTTTTTAGCCCAGGGACCTTTACAGCCCAGGGCATTTAAAAAAAAATAAAAAAATAAAAAAATAAAAAATTTGTTATAATAATAATTCTTTAATGATTGCATTCTTTAATTTCTATTTCAGAAATTAAATTTGCTTTGTTTCAATTTTCAGTCATGTATTAAATTAACAATGAGAAAAATAGCTTAAATTTTCGCTAGAGAGAAATGATAATAGTTTTAGCAGACTCGGATTCAGACTAACATATGTCTATTATTTCAAACTAGCTTAGGCCTATTATTTCAGACTAGGATAGATCTATTATTTCGGTCATTAATTTTTGCTGTGACACCGAATTTTTGCCACTTGTCTACAAATTTAAGCTTATCACATCTTGTTAATTTAACAGAAATCGTTCACATTGAATTGCACACTTACAGAAATAAACATTTTATTTATTGTTTTTAGAAAAGATAAATAAAAATAAATATAGCTCGATTACTGGTGGGTATGTAGTGTCTTTGAGATATTTAATGGTGAGGGGCGGAACCGGTTGAAAAGTTACCAGCTGTCATTTTCAATGTCTGCGCCCAGCATAGATCTAATGAGCTATTCAAGCGAACATCGGCGAGTTTTCAGTCAACTTGTCGCGTTTAATGAGTCATATAAATAAATGATTGCCACTCAATGAAATGATTTAAAAAGATTATGATTTCTTTGTATAGTATTTGTGAAATGATTTAAATGATTATGATTTATTTGTATAGTATTTGTGAAATGATTTAAATTATTTAAAATGATTATGATTTCTTTGTATAGTATTTGTGAAATGATTTAAATTATTTAAAATGATTATGATGTCTTTGTATAGTATTTGTGAAATAATTTAAATGATTATGATTTATTTGTATAGTATTTGTGAAATGACTTATGATTTAAAGTGATTATGATTTATTTGAATGATAATCAATTTAAAACATACCGGAAGCAGTCGTCGATGGTTAGTTTTCGTAAGCGTTAGATTTATGGTCTGCTTGCCTGTCTGTTGGTACAATATCTTTGAGTTATGATGAAGTGTAGTTTTTGTATTGATATAATCTTGGAGCTTGATGATGTCATTGTTGGCTTCTGCACTCTGTAAGAAAAGGGGGTAAAGCTAAGGTTAACGTCAGTGTCCTCACTCGAAAGCGATGTCAGCGACGGGCGAGCCCAGAATTTGAACCCGCACATACTGATCCGCGGTCGAATATCATAACGACGTCGCCACTTGCTCCAGCAAGTACTGTACTTGTAAGAGTTGTTTTGGTTTTTATTTAGAAGGAAGGGTATATCCACAATTTATGATGGCTATAATTTAAGTTACAATATAATGCAAATTTTTTACTTAAATACAAAATTACCTAGATAATATTAAGAATTGAACATACAACACTTACATGCGAGAGAGGCGACTAACACAGATACGGAGGTAGTCTAGAACACCGTAGCGACCAAGAGCTGCCTCTATGTTACAGCCCTTGATTTAAATGCTCAAATTCCAGACGTGTGATGGTTTAGATTGTCTCATTGTACTGTGAAGTTTGAACTTTAAGACTAAAGTTACTTGGCTTCACACTGCGCATCAGTTTTGTATCTTGAACGGAGTGACTCTATAAAGATACTCGGATTGATTTGTCCATTGAAAGAGGCCCCACGTTGCGAAGCCAGAATAATATAATCAAATTGATAAAGACAAATTATATATAGCGCTGTAATTTGATTTCCATTCCGTATTACTATGCAATATAGAAAACAGTTCAAAGGTCACACATTTATTTAAATGGAAATCGACACATTTAAAGGAAAACGGTCACTGTGCTCTTGTTAGTTATCGTTTTCATTCCTGAAAATTATTATTAGGCCTACAATAAAACGCAGTAACATTTGCAAGGTCATCAAGAGTTTACTCGGTATCTTAGCTAAAATATTTATTTTAATTGCCATAAATTTTGAGAAGGTAACATATTATATGTAAAAATATACGATATTTATATAAACCTATGTAGACTCTTATTAAAATATTTAATAGCATGCTCTTAATGCTTTATCTATATTGCTTATTGTGATTATTGTGCTTTTAAATCCAAATGCCGTGTCCAGATCATTCTGTTACAAAAATTGTTGTTAACAATCAATGTCACTTAATTTTAAAAAAAATAAACATGCTAGAAAAATATGCAGCAAATCTAGTTGAATTTTGATTTGATCCGTGTGATATAATGCCGTAATCTGACTCTCTTTCCCTCAAGTGTTCAGACAATTGGCAGGTCCTAAGTACATATTCCTGTCCGTAATGTCCCGTCACTCTCCATAAAGAGCACTGAATCGATCAACGGCCAATAATTCCTTCACAAAAGGCTACGATTTATCCACTTTCATGCAACTTATAGTTTGGAGATGATGGCTTCTGAGGTGGTTTCCCGTTGCTTCCTCAGTGCATGGTTAGTCGCCTCTTACGGCACGTGCAATTTACCGTGATGTATTCTTCACTGATCCGGAAACAGCAAGAGAATTTCTTGATAGTCTCTCTTAGTGCACTGCCTACTGGCAGGTCCATGGTACATAACGCCTCCACTCTTTGTCTTCCGCCTTCCTCTTCATTTTCACATATGAGTGGGTCTTTAAATCATCTAACATACCTAATCTCGGAGACAGCCTGTGCCTCTTTTTCCTTCCATTCTACCTTCTATGACCTCTTTTAATAGACCTTCCCCCCTTAGAATGTGTCCTATCCATCTCTTCTTCCTATTTATTAATACATTTATCAATTGTCTACTGTATCTGTGCCAACTCTCTCCAGGACTTCCTCATTTGTAACCTTTTGGGTCCAGCTAATTCTCTCCATTCTTCTCCAAATCCACATTTCCAATGCCTCCAGTTTCCTAATATCTTCCTTCCTTAAGGTCCATGTTTCACATCCATACAATAGCGTGGTCCAAACCAAAGTTTTCACTATCTTTATCTTTGTGTCTTTCTTCAGACTTTTTGTTAATAGTTCTTTTCTACTACCAAAGGTCGCTTTTGCTTGTGCAATCCTACTGCATATTTCCGTCTCACATTTCCCGTCATCGGTTATAGTATGACCCAAATATTTGAAACTCCTTATCTGTTCCAATTTCGTACCATTTATTGTGATATTAACTTCACCTTGATTATTAGACACTCTCATAACCTTGGTCTTTTTATATTAATCTTCATGCCATATCTTAGGGCCGTATCATTCAGTCTATCCATTATCTTCTGCAATCCAATCTCGCTGCCCGCTGCCATTCCTTGGTCATCTGCAAATCGTACATCTTGATAGTAAGAAACAATAATTATTTGAATATATAGGATATTTTAATATTCCCTCTTTCTAATCCAATTTCAAATAAGTTTATATTTATATTAAGAATATGGGCCTACATTTATGTTTATGTTAAGAATATACATTTAAGCTATCAATCTCTTTCTAAAGCCCATTTTATTTTGAAATTCTCTCGATAAGATTTTATGAAATGCGATCGTTTTCAATACTGCTTAACTAAAATCTAATGAATATGTTATGCACTTATTTCTTGATTTTTTGCTCATTTTTCGTTTAATAGTGATTTCAGTTCTAATTAAAGCTATAACTAAGAATAGTCTTTCTCTTACTTTCTCTCTCTCTCTCTCTCTCTCTCTCTCTATACATACATACATTCATATATATATACATACATATAATGCATATATATATACATGTATATATATAATACATAAAATAATCTAACATACCTAATCTCAGCCTGCCAATAACCATTAGCACATCTATTCATTGTCGATACGCTTAACCGATGCGCCATAGGGCACAGTCGTGATTATCATTATGCTTATGGCGCTGATATCATTATGTCGCAGATGATGCTGTATTACGTCATCAAGCAGGTATCGCATAGTCATTACTCGTTTGTGTTATGTAAGGTTAGAGAAAAGCTAGGGTCGAGAACGAGTGACTTACTTCAAAGGATCTAATTGAGAAACTTGTTGACGCTTGAGTGGTTGCAACAAGTATCAACAGATAACGATCATCACAAGTCAGACTACTCTAGAGAGTTCAGTCATTAATTAATATTTATTAATTTCGCTAAATCATTTGCGATCCTAGCGTTAAACCTGCGGCCGTAAAACTTTTGTTAGCATGTCAAGAGGGGGAGAGAGCGCAATTAGTAAGCGTCATTTCTGTTAATTAATATTAATAATACTAATAATAAAGGTTTAACGTCCGTTTCCTCATACAAGGATGATGTCAGGGACTTCCCCCAATCATATGTCACTACAAATCGATTCACCCTCGAAAGATCTGAAAAAAAACATGTGCCGAAGAGAAAGAAAAATCCTAAACGGTGCCGGTCTGGTGATAAAAAAACAGTCAGGCAAGATGAAAATAGTCTATGGTGGGTAGAGATGTGTGTAGTAAGTCAGTTCAAAGATACTACTACTCATTCAAATGCATATCGATATAGAACAATACATGCACATACACATCACAACACATCAACGCATACATGTTTATAGCTAGTTTGATTTATTGAGTCAATAAAAGCGAGTTTTAAATGCTAGGTTTTTTCATGAATTTCATAAAAATTTGCATTAATTTGTACTTAAAAGCTGTAGGCTAAATAAAGGAATGGATAAGGCATAGACTTAGTGAAGGAATTAACTTGTTGATCTAAGGAGTGCTCTTATGGAGCGAGAAAACAGACTTTGAGTATGAATATTTACTTTGAACCTGCCACTTTGCAGCGCACTGAAGAAGATCATCATCAAAATACAGTTCCCTTGTTATCTCTCTCCCTCTCTTATCTCTTTCTTTCTTTCTTTCTTTCTTTCTTTCTTTCTTTCTTTCTTTCTTTCTCTCTCTCTCTCTCTCTCTCTCTCTCTCTCTCTCTCTCTGTCTCTCTCTCTCTCTCTCTATCTCTAGCTCAATTACTAGACTCTACCACTTTCTGTGCGTGTGCTCTGCACAAGCATCCCCCAAGCTGATTTTATTAATTAATTTTTAGTAGATACGATGAAAGCCTCGATTTCTTGATGTTCAATGATCCGTGCATGTCGATCAAGCGTAAAATCGCAGTCATGTTTTTATACGAGTGCATAGAGGGAGATAATGGGCGAGATCTTTATGCTCCTATGACTTAATCATCTCTTTAGGATAGCATCTTTCCGCCTAACACTGCGGGACGGTAGTAGAGAGCACAGAGACCTCGAGTGATATCTCAGACGTACATAGAATAGCGCCAGCCAACAGAGACATCGAAAAAAGACACTGGAACAGAATGCTGGAAATTTGACCCGGTCAGATATAGCGAAGATGATAGTGTGTTTTCTGGGCGAGCAAGAGATTAGGGTACAACTCGTAGCCTCGATGTAGACGAGTATCGACAATAAATAATAATTCAGTGCTTGATGGATGTCCTATTATGTCTCGAGGTTTGCATATTATTATATTTATATATGCTATTATACATGTATAAATACGTAAATTAAGTTCAAACTGATAAATACTGTGGCCCATTATAAAATCGTATGAGGCTCTCATTATTTTTTTTTTTTTTTTCTTAACTAAATGTTATTTTAGCTTTCTTTGTTATCTAATTAGATATTGTTTAGACCTAATTGAAATGAAACGATACGAAATAGTTTATTGAAGAAATCTTGCTCATAGATGATTCCTCGCCGATGAAGATGTCAGAGAGTCAGATGCCTTCAGACAACGGCTACTGAATAACAATGGTGTAAATGGCTATTTATTGGCAATTGTGACTAATCTTCCATATTATGTTGCGCTTTGTGTTAACTATCTGCTAATTATTATTTTAAGTAAGCTTAGTACTTATCAATCAATCTATCCACATAATACTCCTTTGTAACTGGAGGCCATGCATTTTGAGAGATAGTAATTTGTTGACAATTGATTATTTCGGAGTTTTGACAAGTAGATTTATTAAATAGGCTAATAAATTGTATCGGTATATATTTCCTGATATTTAAGCATGGCGATTATATAAAAATAAAAGCATTTTGAAAGAAGTTGACTGTACTTGCCGCATATTGATCTGCCTGTAGTAGGGCGAGCACTCTTATAATGATATATACCATTGTGAGTTCATACTAGATGAACTCACAGTGGTATATCTCTGTGAAGTTTAACGAGTGTTAAGATTTTTTTGATGTCCACTGTCCACTCTGATGTACAAGTAATAAGAACAGACCGCCCGTCTAATAAAAGATATCTTGGAGTAAAAATACGCCTGATTGCTAAATGCGAGTTATTTTGATTGATAGAAGATAGTAATGTAATTCTTCAGTTATAAGTAGTTCTCAACATCACTGATGAGTTACAGTTTTACAAATACTTCTCAAATTTATTGAAATATGCAGATAATCGCAAAATATACATGATGCTGTTGGCATTTCCAGCGAACTCTGAGAATTTCCATCGTCATTTGCTTGTAAAACCCGATGATCAGAATAATATAGAAATTCACATATCTCTAATATAGAGGTTAATTGACTGCATTCATGGCTATGCATACATCAATTAGATTAGAGCAAAGGCAATTAAATGAATAGATAGGAATTGCTCTTTCCATCGAATATAATAACGCTGGGGTATTCGTGTTTCCACGCTTCAAGCACCTCTCGGTCACGTGGCCCTTCCATTACTTTCCCATCAGGTGTTCCCGTTGTGTGACCAGGTTAGTGACCAGGATGATAATAATTATGACGATGATGAAGATGATGAACTCAATTCACACGCAGCTATACGAGAAGTGAGAAGAATCCACTGCACCCGTTGACACTTGACTCATTTAATTGGGTATTTTAACGCCATTTGAAGCGCTTCTGTTTCTTTATTATTTAAATCTGCATTCAAATCTTACTATCCTCTTGGTCTCTCCTATTTATTTCGTTGTTTTTCTCGCCATTTTTCTATTCCTGTTGTTCTTCTCTCTCTCTCTCTCTCTCTCTCTCTCTCGCTCTCTCTCTTTATCTCTCTATATCTATATCTATCATTTTTTAAATTAATTTTCCGTTGTTCAATCTATTCTTGCATTGGTCTCGATAATGACAAAAATACAAATAACTGGCAAACGCTTAACTTCGTATTTAACGCCAGTTTTTACTCCTGGCATTACCGAGAGTTGACAGCATATCATTGAAAGATGCTCGACTCGCTCGTATTGTAGTAACTTGACTTCAATGGACTGAGTACATTAATACATAATGAGAGGAGCGTAAAGAAACAACTTTCTCTTTCTGGCACTGAAATATTTATTACGAATTACGAATACACAAACAGCAGCAAGATACACCAAGCAGAGAACTCAAATCAACTGAAAGTAATTATATAAAGTCACTAGAAACAATACCATCGGGCTGACACGGCAATAGATCAACAGAGATATAAACACCACCACGTCTTATTGTTGGTCTACGCACACCTGTAGTAGAGACACTTATACATTTAATCGCTCTTAATGTTTAATAATGTATAAATAATAATCTTAAATCTGTTAATAATACTTAATCTGTTGCTAAAAGATGTAATAGAAGGAAGAATGCAAGGGAAAAGAGTTAGAGGAAGACCACGACATGGGATGTAGGATGATCTGATTGCAAATTCATATATCGAGACGAAAAGGAAGGCTGAGGATAGAATTGGTTGAAAGAGTTATATGCCATGGACCTGCTTTTAGGCAGTGCACTAGAAGAAGAAGAGGAACCTATCTGTTATAGGTTCGTAACAAAAGAATAACAAATAATGAAGAATTAAAAATAAGATCACAGGCTGAAATAATCTATAATGAAAAGAGAAAGATTTTATAGTATCCGTTATCTTGTGTTATTAAACGGAAATTAGCTTAAATGCTCTACATATGTATAATTATTGGACTTCAGAAAAACAAAAATCCCGGGACTCCAACTGGAACGTCGGTGACGCTAAATATAGTATGAGGAAACACCAGTTATATATATATATATATATATATATCGAGAGAGAGAGAGAGAGAGACAGACAGAGAGAGAGAGAGAGAGAGAGAGACAGAGGTAGAGAGAGAGGCAGATAAAGAAAAAAGAAGTTCGCATAAAACTAGGTATTAATTGTGAAAAGCGCGACGATCTAAACAACTTCTGGTACAGTAATATAGCAAAGCCACTTAAAACACACAATACGATCTTAAATATTGACTAGAATCTAAATCACAGATTGAATACGCGGTTAATGAAATCTGCATAAATGAACACACATACATGTATACATGTACATGAATACATACGTAGCCGCATCTGCGGCAATGTACACACTGATAGCCGTTAATAACTGAATATATCTACATGTAACTACAAATACACAGACATGAGTACGAAATTACTTCAAGATTGGCTAGTAATGTGAGAGTTGGGATACTCTTTGAACGTCAACAGCTACACTCGGTTAACATCTTAAGTTCGGAACACTCTTGTGAATCTCCAATTACTTCACATCCCTGATGTCTCTTTCAAGTCAGAAAACAGACAATAAATCCATATTACATACTGCAATAGGGCGCCTTGGTGGTCCATAATGCTCGCTGACATTGACGACAGTAGCACTCAGTTATATTATCAAACAAACAAACAAACAAACAAACAAACAAACAAAACACTTTTTGTTCAATTCACCTCAGGATCTGTCATTTAAAATTTCATGACGTTACCACTATGTTATTGGGACCCTCAAAGTATTTAAGAGTATCGCTGTTGTATAGTGTCAGACAAAGTGTTTTTTTTTTTTTTTTTATGGCTCATATTTCGATTATATATCCTTATCAAAAAGCTCGAGATCCCTAATGTTGCTAGTAGATATATAAATCTCTGCGATGAAAACATATTCATATGTAGAAACATATAAACATAGTAGAAATCTACAAACATTAGACATTAATGTACATACCTAGGCAAAACGTCTCCTAGAGTGTTTCTGAAGCAAAACTATTCTTGAGAATTTCTATTCTTCTAAAATAGATTGTAGAATTTTACATAGGATGCAAAATTACTGTTAGTTTTGGTAGTCGGTTATAGTCATATTTCTCAAATTAAAAAGCGATTTAAATTAAAAAGTATGGTATGAAATAAAAATATCCTTTTATATATATGTATATCATGGACGGCATTTATAAATTCGTAGAACACAAAAGCACAAAGAAGCATACACGTTTTGACATTACTCGTGTGCAACTCATCAAAAATAGCTGTAGCTAAATGAGATCATAAATCATATTGATCTGGTAGTTATATAGGCCTACAACACTATTATTTCTCACTACACTGTCTTCAAGCACTAACTCAAGTAATGGACGCAATACTTACAAGAAACAGAGCAAATATACTGTAGTATTTTATAATACTGAACTCAAAATACTCTATAGGGCCTACTACAAAACTATATTTTACATTTGTACCGAAACTTTATACTTATACAACCATTAATTACTATACTTTAATTGTATTCGTAAGTACTATTCTAAAGTACCGTTCTTTATTAGAAATACTTGTTTAAAATTGACGACCAACACAACTCCTGTTATTATTAATGTTGTTGTGGTATCCGTATTAACTGAACCTAAACAGTTTAAGCATAGGATCAGTCCTGTGCACTTAACTAATAAGTCACATGGTCTAACGCATTGTTCTATCTCATAAAGAAAATATCTTCTCCTGGAACTGCAAAGAATCAAGACTAGTACAGCAGTATATTCTTTCTGTAATGACAGAATGCGCTTGGTCTTGGGAACATTTTATTCCTTGAACTCGTCGTTGCAGGAGAGGAACGTCTCAAAACATACGGTTTCTCATTTCCTTCCATGCATTCTATGTTTCATAAGTGATGTGAAAGATGCACAAGCTCAACAAGCATATAACATTAAATTCAATTAATTTATTAAATTTTCTGATAGTATGTTTTTACTGGGAAAGCCCTGGAAGCCTACAAGCTACGCTTAAAACCTACAAGCTACGCTTAACCTAACAGCTCTACTGCTTATGCTTCTAATATCATGCTTTTAGTTTCATAACAGAGCCTCTAATTCACTAACTAGCATAGAAAGGAGCATAATAATGGCCTGAGCATGTAGCATGATCACTTGGGTGTTTCACTCAGAATCAGTAGGTGTACTGTTCTAATCCAGTGCTCACATTGTCTCAGACGAGCTGCCGCGACAGTAAACTGACGTTAGGCTGGACTTTATTGCATTCTCTGTAACACACACTGTCTACGTATAGCTGTACGGGGCATGAACATGGCATGAACAGGGCATGAACAGGGCATGAACAGGGTACGAACAGGGCATAAACAGGGCATGAACAGGGCATGAACAGGGCATGGTTCATTCTTCGTAGCAAGAGGAAGGCACTGCTCCCGCCTCAGGTATACTGTCTAATCGAGCAGAAATTCTCACTTTTTTACTCTCCTTCTCTTTTTTCCTCTTATTTTTCTGATATTTTCTCCAGGCAGTCTGTATCGTCTGTGCGCAGTACATCTCTCGCTGCCTCTTCATCGTACTGCTGATGGGCTTATAGTCCTTCCTGTTCTGTCCCTTCCTAAAATCACCCAGATCTGTCATTCCCCCTCCCCCGTGACTCAAAAAATTTCTCGCAACGGCATCAAGAATATCCACACAGTGCACTCTATCCCCCTCGCAGATGGGTATGTCCAGCACGATTAGTTTGTAGAAGTTCGGAGGTGGAAGCCTTAAAGGTTCCTCCAGGGCTTCCACAAACTCTGCGATCCTGCTGAGAGGAATATACTGGGAAGCCTTTTCGTCAAACTGCTCCCAAACCTCGTAGTACATGTCGAAGTCGTCCTGGGTCAGCCCCTGCTGGACATCCTCTGTAGCCTGACTGAAGTTCTCCAGGATCACCGCGATGTACATGTTGATGACGACGAGGAAACTTATCACAAGGTACGTCACCAGGTACATCACCGCGATTCTGATGTTGCCGCAGTCACCGGTCGGTTTGAGCTCGGTGGTCGTGTCGTTGCAGGTCGGTGGATCGACCATGAGTCCGGCAAGCACCACGTCCCACCCTGCTGACGTCGAGATCTGAAAGAGAAGGATCATGCTGCTTCCGAAGGTCTCGAAGTTGAAAATATCGTCGATGCCTTCGTTGTGCTGGACGTGCATGAAGAAGGACATGCCGAAGATGGAGTAGATGAACATGACGAGGGCTAGGAGGAGTCCGATGTTGAAGAGAGCTGGGAGAGAGACCGCCAGGGAAAAGAGAAGGGTTCTTATTCCCTTTGCGGACTTGACAAGTCGCAGGATTCTTCCAATCCGGAAAACCCGAATAACTCTGAGAAGAGTAGGTGAGACCATTAGCTGAGATATTATGTCGTTGATCGCCAGACCTACAGTTAAGTAAATCAGTAAATTTAAATGCTAGTTTATGTTCCACAGTTTTTGTTCCCAATTACTAATCAAACAAAAATATATGCAATAATCAAAACAGAAAACATTCAATTATTTAGTCACAAAGAAAGAGTATCTTTGTGTGACTATATAAGTATACAACCAAAAATTCTGCAAACGGAAAACAAAGAACAGTATTGACATTTACAGGTCGCTGTGACATATCTGCTACAACAGTGCAATCGATGGAATAGAACAATTTACACAAGTCACGTCTATGTAGGAAACTAAACACTGTAGAAATAAGGATTTAGCGTCAATAAGCGTTGCGAGGTAAACTGAAAAAATCTGCAGATCTATTATCGCATACTTGTCAAATAAATAATCACAAAGTTTAGATTTGAAACAAATTCAGTTAATACAAGCGATAATTTAAATGTGTGTCTACAGTCTACAGTTAAATAAATCAGTTGATTTTAATGTTAGTTCATGTTCGGTAGTTTATGCATTCAATTAATTTTAATGTTAATGTTCTAAGGCTAAACAATTTGCTTTAAATGTTAGTTCATGTTCTAGAAGCCAAGATAAAGACAAGTTTAGCGTCAGTTTCCTGCTCGAATAGCA